>ANCB02000400.1:0-36614 GCA_000331835.2 Trichoderma hamatum GD12 | reverse complement strand
TTACTTTAGGTTAGGTATATACTTTACTAAGAGAACAGTCCTGTCTCCTAATTAGTTACCTTTCTATAGTTTACCCGGAGGTATATACCAAAGGGATCTTATATGGTTGGTTCGTAACACTTTAATACAGCGCCTGTTTACTATAATACACCTCCGGCTCACTATACTATAGCACTTACCTGCTATAATATAATACTTATGTATTATAGTATATTAAGTAAGTGTTATATAGCAGTCGGGTGCTATATTATAGGGTACAAGTCCTATATTACACTGAACAAGCGCTATATAAATACTATATTATAGTAATTAAGCGCTATATTATAGCGCTATATAAATACTATAATATAGCAGGCAAGTTTTATAAGTGCTGTATTATAGTGTGTAGACGCTATATTATAGCAGATAAGAGCTATAATTATAGTCGATGCTAACCGTAAATAGGTTTAATTCCACTTATTTGGATGCTAATTACGCCTGCTTGGACGCTGGATTGATTAAGGACCATGAGCAATTTGTATGTACCCTGTGCGCAAGATTTGATCTAGAAGGCCACCATAATGCAAGGCTGATCACCACAGTCCCTGGTCCGTTGCCCCGCGTCAACTTATGTGGTAAGTATTAGGTATTAGCCATCTGACTTGGTGTGAACCGACCACATAATACCCCAGAGAGATTCAATACTACCAAGCGGTTTCAGTAATCCATGATGGAGAAATAATCAGTACAAGGAAATATGCAAGATACACATACTTACCACGCTAAATACCACGGCTTATTGCTATTATCCTCCTCCTATCGTATGCAAATCTCTCTCTCTCTCTCTCTTTTTATTGTTGTTATTATTTCGGCAATTTTGTATCCCACTTGATTGCTAAGTCACGGAAGGCAATGTCAAAAACACCAGGATCTCTGGATGAATTGGGCAATAAGTCACACTGGCAGAATTGCATCTGCTTGAAAGGCCACCAACAGACATTGAAAGAAGGAGCTCAGCCTGCCTTTTCATATTTATCATGAAATACATGGTTTCATTTTTACATCACTCCGGCACGTGGATATTAATGCCCTTGATGAGTTACATTGCTCATGGGTTAAGATTCTATATGTAGAATTGGAGAAAATATCCAGGGTCTTTCTTGTCTGTTCTCTGGCATAGAAAGCCAAGCTGACAGTCTCAAAAGTCCTAGTAGGTGCATGAACCACAATTATTGCTGCTATTGCCTTTTCAGAAATAGCTGAGAACCCATAAGAGAACATTAAAATTTTACTATCAAGTAACGATAATGATGCCCAAGTTCTCGTCATGGGGCCGTCTTTTAAGTTCTTCAGGCCAAAAACACTGTAAGGAATATAGAATAATATGGAGCTATCAGGAGTCTACTACGCTTAGTCATGCATTAACGTCAACTGTTACCTAGCAAATTCTATGGTTTGCGATTGTTACGCAAGGTGCGTTGCTAACTCTACTATATTGACTTAGCCAGTACATCGACACAGGCCAAATATCTTTCTGTCAAAACTTCTTCAAATTCACTTCCAAATTCAAAATATTTTAATTCTTTGGGCTTCGTCGTCCATTTTTCTCTATATAAACCTGAATGTAGCCATGTAGTGTGTAGCTACGGTGCGAAGGCTTAGTGCCGATTTACCGTAGCCCGTGACCCCATAAAATGTAAGCAACAGCATATTCGGGCCGGTTTTTTTTGTTTTGTTTTTACCTATGCGAAAAGAAGTACTTTTACATAAGACTTTCCAATATTCTTATGCAGTAGGCGGAAATATATATATATGATAAAAGGTTCCCACGGTACACGTACTTCGAAGTGCTCGCTCGCTCTTCATTTTTTTGCCCCCTGTGATGCACCTTGATGCAAGTCTATGTTGGCTAAGAGTATGGTATTGTTATATATGACAGATTCGATCCGTCTTTATTGTTTGTTGCTATCAGTGGTTTTATGGATGAGTGGCGCTTCTGAATATATCACTTGCATTGCCGTTAAATGTAATGTTTATTCTTCTGAAAATGAAAATTTGCCTCGCTAGTTCATAAATATAAATCTGTCCACAGAGTCGTGCTAATGCCTGGGGTTAGCGAAACAGGAGCAAATATGTTATACGTTCAGTAACTGAACATATATCGGCAGTGGGCGAGGTTTTACAATGAGATTCACTCTATACCAGCCAGGCAAATAAATACACATAAATGATTCCCCCATGACTGTCCGTAGAAAACTTAGCGTCGGAATATCCGATCCCAAATTTAGGCAGCCTCGCCATAAAAATTTCGACTGGCGGATCAAATGCATGTCTGGCTATGCTACCAGTGTTGGATTTTATCTTGCAAGAAAGGAGATATAGCTATTTCCAAATACCTAGTATGCAGCAAGACCCGAAAGGAGCAAGGATCCTTGCAATGAATAATCCTCTGGCTTTTGATGCAGTAAATCCTGCCCGTTTTTAAACAAAACGTTATGAAGCTTCAAAGCCCTGATAACGCCGTAAAGACGGGCCTTTTTTTAGTGTGGAATATTGCATTCCGCCTACAATATTATTGTGTAAGGCTTGTGCCGGAGGAAACAATAAAAAGGCCTATAGGCCAATAGCGTGCATTAGCGTAAGTACGCGTGTTAGTCCGGCACAATCTAATATTACCCTGTTAAAGTGAACAATCAGAGGCACCTACCTTCGTATTTACGTACTCTAGTAGGTACCTACCCCGTGTTCCGTTCCTTTTCCATCCTTACGATTTGCCCCATTTGTCGGGTCTACCTCGGCGGTGTTTTGTTCAGGACCATTACCTGCTGAATGGATCTTTTGTTGTTGGATTCTGTGCTGTTTATTTTTTTCCTCTTATTGGCCGTTGGCTATCCATTATTCACGTCACGGGATACGTTAGGAAAGTTTTTGAAAGGAATACCCCGAAAAATACGCCATTAATTTCTCTGCTAGGTTATAAATAATCACTGAGCACATTGATCAGTTAGCAAGCCATACAAGGCTTTCTGCATCTTGATGGAATAGCGGTGCGATTAATCACTACTTGGAGCGGCTCAGAATATATATCGATCTTTTCAATCGCTCACGTTCTTCTGTTTACATCGAGAAAGTTTTTTAATGAAATAATTAAGCAAAGGTCTCTGAAAACAATATCATTCAATTTATAAAATGGGCACCCCTAGCTGGGTGATACCAGTTGCTGCACTCAGCACTATCTGCGGCGTTGGATTTATAGGCGTTTGGTTTTGGTAAGAATTCGAATATTTTCCAATTTATGTATTACAATATTGACTTAATAGGTTTCCACGGCTTCTGAAAAAGGGCACACAGGCAGAGCTCCAAGTTTTAGCCGCAGAACGAGCTGAAAGAGACCGGTACATGCAACAAAGGAATGCAGAAGAGGGGAAAACTGTACAGGAAACGCAGGTCACACCGGTGCCGAAAGAGTCGGACCAGGCTGCCTAAAATACTTTATGATACCACTGGCAGTAAGGTTATTACCATAATATTGAGAAGGTGTTGAATACCCACACTTCCAATGATATTACATGCGAGTTAATGGAAAGAAAGTAGAAATACAATATTAGAACTACTTAGTTTAATGTCCAAATTTATGTTGCTTTGTCACTTTCAATGTTTGTGGGCAAGACGCAATCCCCCACCAACCTTCATAATGCACTTGCTTTAAAAGATAGTTGAACTATCGATTACAAGGACAATTTTTGGGCATCTTTATATCGCTAGCTTTCAATAAATCGTCATTTGCAATTCTTAGAAGAGCTCTATATCGAGCAATTCTTTACAAATTTGTTGTAAAATGCACTTATTTGACAACTTCTACGTGTTATCTAATGCTATTTGGAAGTTAATATAATCATCTGCATCCTCTACGAGCATATGATCTTATTATATGGAGTTATATGAAGTATACAAAGTTATAAATAGAGATTTATAGATTTCCGGAGACATAAATAGCTAGTCCAAATTAGAATATTAAAAAGAAGCTAAACAACGAGACTGACCACTTGCGGTTGTATATGATATTGTATCAAAAGCGAAAGCAATATCCTGTACACTACTCTCTCAGCAGTTTTGCTAAAACGCTATACCAAAAGCTGCTTTACCGCGATTGACATAGCATAGCTGACAGATCTTGTGACGTTTATTAATTTAGGAGCCCACGAACAGCCACCAAGTGAAATATCCGAAGGCAAGCTATAGAAGTGACATTTGAAGCTTTACTAGACAATATTTATCAAGACATTAAAGTAATAGCTTAATTTAGTAGCTCCGTATATCTATTTCTGGAATTCATATGCTATGCAATAATGGTCTTTCTATCATAGTTTGAACAATGGTAAATAGATTGCCAATACATTGAACAATGCACCTACTAACACTGTTATCAGTTTCTATTACATAAGGCGAATGGCCCCCTACTTCTATGTACTTACAGTACATCTAACTCCACGTAAGTACCTCTTGTGCGAGATGGGAAACAATGATCGAACTCCGCAATAATAAGTTGACTGCAGGATTGTCCGCTTCAGATGTTCATGGTCAATATCAGAAGTAGTTTCCACAAACAAGGCTGGGCTGGGTCGCCCCGTTCCAACTACAATGCAGCTATCCACTAAGTCTCCACAAACTTGGACAACGTTTTCTTCAATTGCCCTGTTTCACATTAGTAGCATTAGAGGCGGCGTCGACTCGCTGTCTTACATTGCTGGTGCGGGGTATATTAGACATTTATACATGTCCGTTGGAAATGCAGCTAGCTACGATGACATGTCCAGAACTGCGTTACGATTATAGAAGTGTTTGAATGAGCGGGTTTGTGCCACAGTGCTTTCAGACGACAGAAGGCCTTGGAATCGTCAATGAGACGCCGGCAAGTGCTGTTGCTGCACCTTTAGCAGAGAGCTAAACAACTGGCGGATTTGTCACAGTTTTAACATCTGTAATTGGAGGCGCTTTGCACTTTCTGGAACAATACGTAATTACGAATCTTATATTTTTGCCATTCGACATATCAATGATAAGAAGAGGCTGTGGCCAACATCACCAGCTATCTCCGCGGTTCTCGGTTAGTATCTCAGCGGATTAGCAAGGACCGATATACGCTACGCAATGCGCCACAGTGGCTCGGGCCGCAATTGGCAGACTTCGTTTCTTGCGCATCAGCAAATTACAATTGAGCTCCATTGAATGGCAGCAATCCATTAATCGACGTCGACGGCGGGCGCATCCACCACGGGGCCAATTTTCAAGTCGTGGTTCTTAAATCGGTTATGGAAAAGACCATCCTAACTCTACCAACTCTTGGCTTTTTGCTGTTTCCGCAGTGTACTGAGCTAATTAGCGGTAGATTTAATAATGGCCTACCTCTTAATCTGTGTACGGATATTCATAAATCGCCAACTATCTCGGATCCGGTTCAACAAGCATCTACGCGTACGTTAGTAATCACATCGAAATCACACTGTGTCGTGGATTTTCTGAACCAATTGTATTCCAAATAAATGAATCAGGTTTCAATTCGGTCAATTGTCACAAGTCTAAGCCTCATAAATATATGAACGGCTAGGCCGATGTATGTAGTGGCATTAACAACGAGGCCACAACTAGACGTATAAACGAAAATCTCAAACAAGGCACCGACCCTTTCTAAGAAGGCTCTAATAGCACCGAATGATTAGTAGTGATAATATATTCATCAATCTGCAATGGTAAATTGCCAACAAAAATACTCGAGTATGATGCTCAAAGTTTATTTAATGAGATATATGGATAATGCAAATAATGCATCCATAAATAATCATATGCTTAAAAAACGCTTCCCATAATATGGCGATATGGCTTATATAATACCATGTATAATAGTTTAGTATGAAAAAATATCTTTTCGATGGTACTTACATATCTCGATGATGCCAGTCCACAAGATAGCTTAATGTATGCTTTGTATCGCGTGATATTAGTTAAAAATAAGGATGTCTTATCAAGCATACCCTCTAGCGCAACCAGCATACCCCTAATAGTGGGGCTTGTAGATACAAGTATCTGCTGCAATCTTATCAATTATAGTGAAATAATACAGTAGGTCGCTCTGTAATATACATGGCGGTCTTTTAGTATTGATCATATTTAATCATTGCCTTGACCTAGCTGGATGACCTTGATTTAACTGAATGACTTTGACCTGCCTGGATGATTTTGATCTAACTCTTAATTTAACTACTTACTCAAGTAGGCATTTTAAAGAGACTTAATAATGCTGTTTGAAGCTTAGACAATTCATGACACTTGGAAAATTTTAATAACTAACTGTAAAAAGAATAATCTAATTGTATATAGGAAAAGGGTATGCTGGTTACGCCAGAGGGTATGCTTCATAAGACTTCCCTAAAAATATTGCATATTTCCCCCCAACCTCCTTTTCTAATGTTTCTATTGCTAATCATCACAAATTGAATAAAAGGTCCATCAGTGCCGGGAAATTTGGCGACCTGTTATAAAATATTAGTTCGTGAGAACAGGGCAAATACCGGCAAGGTGCTGCTACTTACCCGAGGCCGGAGACTGGGTCCCAGCCTGTAGCCGCTGGGAATCCGGGTGAGTTGTTGCACCCTGGGTTGTGGCCAACTGTGACATCGTGAAAAACTTGAGGGTTTGCATACTATATGGAATATTGTAAGCCATCATTCAACTCAAAGATATTAAAAGACATTGGTTTCCACTTACTAAGACAGGATGCAAATAGCCAAGCGTGCTTTTGCCCGCTTCAAGTCGTGCTTCATTGATCAGGGTTATCGCTGATGCAAACACAGGTGATGAGAGGGAAGTCCCTCCTATTAACTGCCATTTTCCTCCGGTGAAGACAACTTGCCGATCTCCAACAGCAGCAACGTCCGGATATCCACGGCCCCCACGGTGATAAACACCACTAGTGACGGATGAATAGTTCCCATTGATGACGAAATTATCATAGCCACTAAAGGGCAGGGAAGACTCAACTTGGTCAAAGTATGCCGTTACGGCTTGTTGCTGGTAGCTGGGAGTTCCAAATATTTGACTGAAACCCCCACCACTTGCAAACCTGGTTGTCGCAACTTCACTCAGTTTTTCGTACGGTGCTTCCGGCCCTGTTGCATTAGCGAAGCGGTCCCATTGAGTGCTCCCGACAGCTAAAACATATGGGCAAGAAGCTGCTGAATGTGGGGAAAAAATCTGCCTCTGGGCACCGCCACACTGGCTTTTTTGACCTACACCAACATCTCCAGAAGAGGTAATGATGGTTGTTCCCTGTAGCGCAAGTTTCATCCATTCATTGCACTGTCGTTTGAAATATGAGTCTGGAAGTTCTCCCTCTACTTGGTGATATGAGATGGAGATCACATTGGTTGGCTTATAAACACCGCATTGTAACTGACCCTTGTATCCACCTGGATTGGGATCAGGATACACAGGGTCTAAGCAATCCGGATCAGTGCAGTCTCCTGTTTCTCCAAAAGCGCTGTATGTGCAGTAACTACCGTCTATGGCGTCAAGAAATGCTATGAAAATACGGTCGTTAGAGAAAAAGACTGTGTGTGAAATGATGTGAAGCGATGTGATATGTGTGATGTGTGCTAATTCGTGGACTTACTGTTCCAAAATCCATTGTATCCTCCATGAGATTCATACCACTGATCATCTTCTTGGAAAAGAACTGTTCCTTGGGGATATATTAACGGAATGGCTGAATTGAAGTCCAGCGCTGATTCAGCTCCATCCTCCACATTTGTAAAATTAGAAGGATCTTCAATCGCTCCAACCGCCCCATCGATAAGTCTTTCTTCTGGCCATGTGCCATTGGGTATATATCTAAGGCGAATTGACGTTAATAATTGGTAATCTTAGTATTCTGAGAAAGTTACGGAACTTACGGATAGAGCGTAGAAAAATACACATCCAATTCCTGGCGGCTGTAATGATCATTTGAGGATTCAAAAATTCCAAGCTGGTTTCCTGGAAATGCTGTTGTGCCATTCGGAATTGAATACTGAGCTATTGATCAATTAGCAGCTTCTCGCCACGCGGGTAACGAGATGAACCTCCATGGGAGACATTTTGACTGTGTATACATCACTTAGAAGGGGAAAATGAAACTCACCTCTTGTGCAATCTGCCGTAACATATATGCTACAAGTAGTACTGTTGGGATTGGGAAAACTAGACAACAGGGATACATCTGGCCGACCTGAGAGGCTAGCAGCTCGTTTCTTGCTGTGGATATTGGGATGGGTCTTGGTGCTGCCTGTTCGAAGCCTAGTGCCAGGGGTTACATAGTCAATGTGCTCCTGAATGTGAATAGGGATGTGATATTCCTCCGCAGCTATATCTTCACTTCCGGAAAAATGTTCCCATAGAAAAAAGTTGGCATAAAGAAGATGCTCTACTTCTTCGACAGAGGCATCAAATTGTATCCACTATACGAGTATTTATGAGCTCCTGCTAACAAAACCTGCAAACGACAATCGAATGGGAACAGAAAATACCTGTTTATTCACTGATTGTCCAATACGATTTGCGGAAATTCCAGACTCAGTGAGCCATGTTATGACTGTGTCAACACTGGATTGAGGCGGCGCAAAGAAATCGATGACCTCATCCGGAGTCATATGGTTACCATATTGGGAAGACGTAGGATCGGAACTTACGACGGTATTAGCATTTGGATCAAACGAGTTCAAGGTATTGGACGATGTGAAAACCCAAGACCATTTTGTGATTGCCCAGTGTACCCAGCCAGCTTTGCTTACATTTCCAATAGCCTTTTTTCGCCAGCAGCAAAGTTGATGTGCTTGAGACCAATTCTCATTGGTAACTTCACCGTACGCGGAATCTTTTCTTTCTTGGTCCATTGCTGTACTGAAGGGGAAAGATGTCGTTCATGGAGAATATGAGTGCTTGGGATTTCTCTTTTAGCTATATTGAGGGCAGTATTTTGAGAAACAGGGCCGGCAATGGCGTCGGCAATGAATACTGCTATAGCAGCGATAAAACCCGTTTTTTGTAGCATATTTAATTACAGCTTTGGCTTTAATATTGAAGAATAGCTATAACATAGTCAAAGACTCAATAATTCAAGAAAATACGTTCTCCTATAATATGTATAAACGAGTTAACTCCACTTAATTATTACCATACACACAATATATGACGTGCTGATTATGAACCCCGCGTTCAAGACTTAAAAGGGCAGGTAGCTATGAAGCCAATTAGGCTAGAAAGTTGAAAATAACGCAGTATTATCGACTCTTGGACTTGAGATAGGTTGAAGTGATAATAGGATAACGTGCTAGGACTATTCTCGGCGGGTAAAAGAGCCCATATGCTCCTTATATATTGTTCAAGGTGCTTGATTAGTCGCCAACATCAATATATGTAACATTTAACATGCCACATCCACTAAATATTGAACGTGTGTGAATTTATAATACAATTTACACAGAGTCAATGTCCAATACGTCGGCAAGTAAACACCTAGATTTCCAAATTCGCAGAAAGAAAAAGACTCCACAATAGAATCATGTCGTCATGGTCCAGTATATCACAATACAAATAATAATTAAATAAATACAGATGAAGATTATAAAATATATAACCGTTTTAAGCAATATGTACATACGCCATAATTGATTGTGTGAATCGCTTCGGGTGTAGATCATTCGTTTCAACGTTCATTGGCTAGTAAAACGTATTTATTTGGGAAGGAAATTCCAAATATATGTGTACATATAATAACTTTTATCCGCAGCGATTCTAAAATGTTCTGTTTTTAGTCTTTTACATTATACAAAATATCATTGCTATGTATCTGAGACTTTGAATGTCAAGATTAAAGCGGCTAAAGAAATATTATATCCTTATTTAGCTAATTGAATTTTGAGAGTAGCACATTTTTGCATCCCTCAAAATGGAAGCTAAAATATGATCAAATGTAGATATAAACCTCCCCATTTTTCCTTGGTAGCTCAGTGAGATAGGTCAAGAAAGCAGTAGCTAAGAAGTTACTCTGGTATAAATATATAGGCGCAGTATGTTAATAGGCTGTTATATGACTTAAGATATCTACATTCCAAAGGCAGCCTCATGGCTTCCACCGTGGTATTATTTAAAATGTAATCTAATCGCCGACGTTTATTTCAACTATGCGCTTAAGTCAATTATGTCGCAGGCCTAGGCACGCACAAGAGGTTTACGAAAAAAAAAAAAGAATAGAAGAGAAAATGAGATTGATGAAATGGTTAATAGCGTGTTGAAATCCAGCAGGAGTAGATGCTAGCCACGCAAAACCTTTTGCACTGGTGATCTTATTTTTCGTCTCTAGGTACATACAGATTCACTTCCGATCCCACCTTTCCTATGAGCTGCTTGATGCGGATGATTGCAGACTACAACCAGATTCATCCAAGTTCAACTATCATATTGTATGTATTAATCAGTCTGCATAAGGGCTTTCGTTAGCTCGCTCTTTGGCGATCACGACTATGACATACAGAAAATGCTGCCTCTTATTTATAGTATTTATAGAAAAAAAATGCACACGAGCTGCTGTAATTAAGTATTAAGTATTGTTAAGTATATTGTATACCGGCAGCAGTATTAGACCATGTTCTGCAGATAATAGGCATGATCTTTTACCTAATAAAAAGGTAATATATTTCTATATTACGAAGTACTGGCATCTTGGGGCCGGGACTATTATCCGAATTGGTTCTTCCTCCATTAATGAGAAGCCCCAATTGCGCCTAGTCGCCAATGAGTTATGTGAAAATATGACACGATCGTAGCAATACACTTGTCAGCATTATAAACTATTGGCACATGCAGTCATCATCATTTTGCGCGCGGTCATGTGTATTATAATATATCATTGGCTGTGCCTCGCATTTGTGTAACGCGCTAAAGGTGATCCTTGAAGCCGTATAGCGAGTATTCCGTATATCGGGCTTACACATGTCTTACTATCCGTATATTCGTAAGGCAAATAGGTCAATTTTTCCGTTGACGATAGCCTACCATATTACCTGGTCTTGGCTATGCAGGACAGGGCAGCCAGCCACTATAGATGGCTTATAGCGACGCTGACTCTGGCTTTTTCTCTTCCAATCTTTGTTCAACGACTTTTATATATTTCCACGCAACAATGCCCTTTATACAGCTCTTCTCATTTATCATCAAATGGTATCCTTTTCAGGTATACTTGGTTACATACTCCACCAAGTATCGACAGCGGGTGTGCACGAAGTATAAGCAAGGCTCTTGGCTTTCAGCTGCGTCAAACTGCTATCAGTTAGGGCTTATGCTGCCTGCCGCATAGGCTAGTCGACTCGCTCCTTTTGTTGTTCTCGCCTTTTTCCGTGAACCCGTATGAGGAATCATACCACTGCGGCTGTCGAATGAATACTGATTTAAATAATTCACTCCTTTGCAAGCGCCTCACGGACTGTAGGACCTAGGCTATAGTGCCGTATATATGGAGGCGAAATGTCAATCCAGCTTCATACCGGAAACAAGGCGCTGCCTGAAATTCAGGTCGCGCATCCCCTTCTTGGAACCCCAAGCATCGATCCGCTAGGACTTGGTATTACTTGGCGTAATACATTACATCCTTCGAAATTACTCTCTCTTGTTGACCAGCATGTTTCACTACCAAGTATTTTCCCAGCGTCTGGGTATGTCAAAATGGTTGCTGAGGCATCTCTGAAATTTTGCGGATCAAGGATCCTTCGGAGATTTGAGCTTGACGACTTCTTTGTCGAAAATGACATCGATTTGAAACCCCAAGAAGACGCAATTGAGATCATCCTTGAGCTTCAGTCAACCGGCAGCCATGAGAGAAATGGAGACAGGACAGATTTCTTGAATTTTCGAATGAGAACAATCTATTTCGGTGGAAATAAGTTAAATGCTTTAGGCTGTTTGCGTTTGAGAAGCTCAGATGGTCGCAAGGGATTATCTTTACCCAAGACAACGCGTGGTTCAGAAGCAAGCACGCTCAATAGCTTCGATCGCACTTCACCTGCTTTTGTTAATAGCACTAGTCTGACAACGTCTTCACCAAGTATATCGCCCTCAAACTCCAACCAAGATATCGAGCTCGATGTTCAGAATTCCTTTTCTCGTGGAGTTGAAGGACAGGTAGAAGGCAAGCGTTCTGTGAACCATGAATTTGAACAACATGTGCAATCGGCTCTAGGAAAGGAAATTGTCAAGACTCTCCCAATGTCCTTTGGACAATCAGGCTTTTGGTTTATGACTCAGTTTGTCGGAGATCCGACTTTTTTTAATGGAACAGTTTCATTCTTGATCACAGCAAATCTTGACATTGAGATGCTCTCACGACTTGTACGCGAGATGGCCAGTCGGCATGAAGGGCTACGGACGGCATTTTTTACTGACAGCTCCCATCAACCAAAGCAAGCGATCCTAGCTGAGTCTCCATTATACCTGGAAACGAAGATGATTGCGTCTCAAAAGCAATTACGCATAGAAATCGATACCATGAATAATCATACTTATGATCTTGCTCGAGGTGAAACCTTACGTCTTCTGCTCCTTACGGAGTCTCCAGTCCGACATCATCTAATCGTGGGATACCATCACATAAATATTGATGGGATGAGCGTTATGGCCATCACTGAGGATCTTAGGTTAGCCTATGAGGGAACAAAGCTGCCGCCACCGTTCCAACAAAACGAATTTGCAAAAAGACAACATGAACGACTTCGTACAGGGCAATATACAAATGATATCGCATTCTGGAAGAGTGAATTTCAAGATCCGCTAGAGATTTTTCCCATTCTCCCTCTTTCGCCGAATACGCTCCGATCTCGTCCAATCGTTAGAACAACCTATCGCCATGTTAGAGCCGAAAAGCGGTTGAACTCTGCCATTACGGCTAAGCTTCAAGGTCTTCAAAAACAGGGGTACATCCAGTCTCCTTTTAATTTTTATGTAACCGTCTTTCAAATCCTTCTGGGTCGGCTGGCCCAATCAGAAGATATTTGCATCGGCGTGGCAAGTGCGAACAGGCATAATGATCCAGGTTCTGAAGATAGTATCGGCATATTCTTGAATCTATTCCCGCTTCGGCTACGCTCACAAATGTCAAACTCCTTCCTTTCTTTGCTGAAAGAAAACAAAAATAAAATTCTTGCGGCTTTGAATCACTCAGCAGTTCCATTTGACGTCATCCTAGACGAAGTTGAGGCTACTCGACACCCTTCACATAGTCCCCTGTTCCAAACATTCATCAACTATATTCCCGTAAGGGAATCAAGATCTTTTCGGGATGGCATCATAGAGAACAACGAGTATGAGATAGGGGAAACTCTCTACGATATCATGTTGGCCATCATCGATCCACCTAGTGGCGATCCTTGGATTGCATTCATGGTCCAGAAAGAGTTATATACGGAACGCGACGCCCAGATTCTGCTAGACTGTTTCATTAACTTAACAGATGCCTTCACTAGCAATGTCCATCTGCCAGGACTTGCGCCACAAATGTTTAATGGGGCAGCGATTCAAAAAGCGATCCAACTTGGGCAAGGTACGTCCTGGGTCTGTCCCTTTCAAAAAGAAAAGCTATATCACCAACTCTGGCTGACTATAAGTACAGGCACTTGTCTTGACATTGAACTTGGATCTCTCAATAAATTCCTAGATGATATCTCTACTGAACACGCTAGTGAAATTGCGCTGAAGGATACCTATGGAGCCAAGCTTTCCTACGCCGAAATGATGAATAAATCAGCTCAGATTGCCCATACGCTTTCTCTATCAGGCATTTCACCCAAATCTAGGATTGGTGTCCTCCAAGAGCCGAGTGTGAGTTGGATATGCTCTATGCTCGGAATTTGGCGATTCGGGGGGAGCTATGTGCCCTTGGAAATTACGCACGGCGCTGAAAGGCTGAAATCTATTATGCGAGACGCCAATGTTGCCGCTATTCTAATTCACAATGCGACCAGAACGCTCTGTGAAGATATAGACGGCGCACAGACTACAACCGTAGTCGACATTGATGTAGCTAATGACATTGAGGAGGCAGTAGCCATCAACGCTTATTGCTCTGCGCCTCCAGATGAAGCAATTGTATTATATACAAGCGGATCTACTGGTGCACCAAAGGTAATTAGCCGTTTATTCTTCTGTCATACCATGTAAGCACGCTAATATATGAGTAGGGAATTTCTCTTCCTCACCGAATGGTAAGCAATACCATTATGGGGTTTCTTCAAACTTTTCCAATGAAGCCTCAGACCGTTCTCCAGCAAATTGCTCTCAGTTTCGATGTTTCTTGGTGGCAGTCGTTGCTTGGACTTGCCACCGGTGGAACTATTGTCGTCGTTGGGAAAGATGTTCGAAAAGATCCATTTGCATTAACCGCCCTTATCGTCTCTCAAGGGATAACATTGACACTTGCAGTCCCCTCAGAGGCCACATCTTGGCTTGAGCACGGTGACCTTGAGCAATTGCGCAAATCAGCATGGGAGTGGCACATATCTGCTGGAGAGGAGGTTGGTGGTAACATAATCGAAAGACTCAGGAGGCTAGAGAAACTAGAGCTACGCTTGTTAAACGCCTATGGCCCCGCGGAGACAATTATTCCAAATGCCCATGAGATTCTGTATCGAGATCCCAACTTGGACACTTCATCTTTCCCCATTGGCAAAGCCATGCCTAATTACAGCGTATATATCATGGATCAAGATAACCACCCTCTTCCCGCGGGTGTCCCGGGCCAAATTGTCATTGGAGGGGCTGGTGTTGCTTCTGGTTATATAAACCAGCCAAACCTTACGGCGACTAGATTCCCCAGGGATGCACTTGCTAGTGCCCGAGCGGTTGCCAACGGGTGGATGCATGCACATCTTAGTGGCGATCGTGGCTATATGCGAGAGGATGGCGTCTTTGTGGCGCTGGGCCGCATTAACGGCGATACTCAAGTCAAATTACGAGGCCAGCGATTTGAGCTTCGGGAAGTCGAGATAGCTATGGTAGCTGCGGGAAAAGGCGATATTTTGAAAGCTGTCTGTCATATTCGGCATCGTGACGAGAAGGATGCAGCAACAGCATTCCTCGTCGCGCATGTTGTACTGGCGCAAGATGTTCAGAATACGTACGGCACCACTGGGCCAGCAGTCGACAACATGCTCCGTAACATTGTCTCTGGTCTCGCGCTACCACAATACATGCGTCCTTCTGTCGTGATAGCATTGCCGTCTATGCCACTAAATCACCATGGAAAAGTTGATCGGAAATTCCTCTCCAAATCGCCGCTGATGAAGGCTGCTGAGGCTCTGAAGTCCTCGCCACATTCCATCAAAGGTCGGAGTGCGCAGTTCCAAAATGAGATGGAAAAGATATGGAGGGACATTTTAGGTGATCTAATTGATGGACAGAAACTAGAAGAAGGCTCCGACTTCTTCTTAGTTGGCGGTAATTCACTACTGCTCGTCAAGGTTCAAAGTAAAATCAAGGAACGAACACGCCATGACATCCCACTAACGAAGCTGTTCGAGGCTAGCACTCTCGGCAAAATGGCTGCTATACTCGGCGACAATCAGCAGTACGACAATCAGGAACAGCCAATGAGAAGTACAAATGAACGCAAAATGAAACAAATATGGCTTTCTGTGCTCAGTGATATCGTTACTGGGGATATTATTACATCTGATGCTGATTTTTTCCTTGTCGGCGGCAATTCATTACTCCTAATTCGCGTACAGAATGAAGTGCACAAGCAGTTCGGTGTCCTCCTTCCCTTGGCCTCATTTTTTGAAGCGAGTACGCTTGGACAAATGGCAATGTTATTAGATAAACTGGCCATAGAAAACGACACATCTCGCGAAAGTGAAACAGATATTAACTGGAAAGACGAGGTGGCCTTTCATGAGCAGCTTCCAGTCGTCACATCAATCGGTAACGATCATAGGCTTACTGACGGGTCCCCAGGTGGAACAGTAGTGGTGCTGACAGGGGCCACGGGTTTTCTCGGCAGACACATATTGCAAAACCTTGTTAGCGATGATAAAGTAAAAGCAGTGCACTGCATCGCTGTTCGAGATATCTCAAAACCTCTTGTTAACTCCCCAAAAGTTACCATCTATCCGGGGGATCTAAGAGATCCTCTTCTCGGGCTTTCCGATGATGCCGCAAGACGTGTGTTCTCTCAAGCTTCGGTAATAATCCACAATGGCGCGGACGTCTCATTCCTTCGAAGTTATTGGACTCTTCGTGCAGCCAACGTTCTTTCTACCAAAGCCCTTGTACGACTATCCATTAAGCATGCAATTGATAGGCCACTACTGCACTTTCATTTCGTCTCGACAGCCGGCGTTGTTCAGCTTGGAATAGATGAACTGTATGAAGAGGCAATATCCGTGCTCCAACCTCAGAAAAACGCAAACGGATATATCGCATCAAAGTGGACATCAGAGAAATATCTTGAAAATGCTCATACCGGCTCTGGGCTACCAGTTACGATACACAGACCAACCTATGTCCTTGGGCCAGATGCGCCCCAGCTTGATGTCATGCACAATATCCTGAATTTCGCAGAGAGGCTAAAGAGTGTTCCTCGTATGCCTTCAGTAGATAGATGGCTGCAATTTGTGGGAATCGATGACGTGGCACAAGATATCGTGGCCGACGTATTGGATATAGTCGATGGTCAAAGAGCAAATGTGGAGTATCGCAACCACTGTGGTGTCGAGAGCAACTGGGTTCGGCTGGATCAGCTTGGTCTATACTTGGAGAGGCAACATGGTACGAAGTTCTCCAAAGTCGACTTTACAGATTGGATTGACTCTGCAGGAAGGGCCGGGATGCCAGTACAGGTGAAAGAATACTTAATCAACCTCATGGCAGGTAGTGATTCTAAGAATAAGATTTGGACTTCACCACGTGTATTGAAAGGGCCGCGAAATGTTATTGCTCCTTGGAGGAAGAAAGGAAGGCTTTAATTGTGGAACAATACGTATATAGAGCTTATATGTTTTATAATTCAATCATTTCCACCATCCTAAGTTGATAGCAATACTAAATTGTTATATTTGCCTACACTTTGATGCGTAATAACTTCCTTAGCGCAACATTGACGTAGTATGGTAATCTTTTCGCCAATTTTTTTATGCAGGTGTACATGATATAATAAAACTCAGCTATGTTCCAGGAAGAACTTTTTACATCATGCTTATAAACCGACTATTGCTAATGCTACAAGTCGTTCAAGCAGCCGCTACAAGTACATGTGACCCCACTAACGACTACTACGGCTTCGTTATACAAATCCCGCCTTTTTGGATGCTAATTACGCCTACTTGGATACTTGATAAGCCGTCCCTATAAAAATTGCAAGAGTCCTGTGAGCTTAATGCCTTCTATTATTACAGCTAAGTCCAGAGTCGCGACGCCCATCCCTCAATATTAATATACTAACGGCTTCAGTCTTCAATTCTCTGTTCTAGCTTTGTATAATACTAGCTGTCGAGCAAATAACCTCTATACACCCCTCTGAAAACCACCATCTCAATCTAACTCCTCCAAATAAACAAATATTGCGAGCCGCAGAGGATTTAGCACAATAAGAGTAGCTTCATCTAAACCATCACGACAATCGAAGCTATATACCTGAATCGTCCTCAGTGACGCTGTTGTCTGAGGCATATGACTTCCACGCTGCGCATGTCGAGTTCAACGTATCATAATCAATGAGATCAGCAATCTCTGACTCGCGCACTATCCATTGGAGGCCGAAACCCTCGCTCGTGTGCCATCCGATGTGACAGTGCATGAGCCAAGCTCCCGGGTTGTCTGTCTCGAAGGCAAGCACAAGGTAGCCAGACGCTGGTAGCATGGCGACGTCGCGGCGCGGGGGGTTATCCGTGTTCAGAGTCACGCTGTCGCTATAGGTACCCGTGCCTTGGGCTAAGATGTAGAAGTCAAAGCCATGCAGGTGTACTGGGTGCGGCACTGGCATCGTGGTGCTGATGACGGTATAAACCCACTCGTTGGCGTTGGGCAAAGAGATAACAGCGTTAGAGGTATTGAAGGTGGTAGCACCGTTGTACACTTGTAATAAGCTTGGATCTTCCCAGTCAACTACCATAGTTGTACTATTTAAGTACCATTTGAATAGGTTATTGCTGTTCTTGCCCACAACTACCGGCTCGTCTTCGGTTGTTGTCTCGCTCGAAACTGTTTTGGAGACATACGGTACCAGATTAGACGTATCCTCGTCAGCGCAGCTATCGGTATATGAATAGCCTGTTGTCTCGGGTGTACCAGCGCTGCTGCCGTAGTAAACGATGCCCTTAATATCATCTGAGTTATCGTTGGAAGAACAGGCACTTTGGGGGATAGCCCGCATCCAAAAATTGTCAGCAACAGAAGACTGATTGGCAGTGATTATGACATCGTAACGCTGTCCTGTAGTGGACAAAGCATGTTAGCAGAGTTCCTCATATGAAACATGGAAATCAGAATACATACCCATCCCAATGCTTAAGATACTTGTATTGAAAGGTGTAATAGGAACGAGATCATTAGCAATCACTTGCATGGTGTGGTTGTCAATGGAGAACTTGAAGTGTGAGTCGATAGCGCCATTGACAAGACGCAGTCTATACGTTTTCCCTTCCGTAAATGACGTGTTAAAACGGTGACCAGCATCATCAAAGACGTTTGTGCCATTGATAAGGCCCGTTGTCAGTGTAGGGGGGCCGCTTGTCTCCGCTGATTCGTACAGCTCGTCAGCGGTCTGGTGGCTCCAGTCGTTTAGGAACAGTACTCCCAAATCCTCGTCGTAATTTGCAGTAGCCGGACCGTTGATAACAATACCTCCAAATACACCCTCCCATGCTTGCAATGCAAAGTGAGAGTGGTACCATGTGGTTCCGTACTGAGTGGCCTTCCAGGTATAGGTGATGCTGCTACCAGGAGGGGTGGGACATTGAGTAATACTAACAACTCCATCATTTTGATTTGTATAATTCTGGCGAATACCGTGGAAGTGGAGGCTAGTACCGTTGGTACTCGTCGAGAGTGCATTACTAACGTGGACCACCACAGTATCACCCCAATCGGCTAAGAGTGTAGGACCCGGAATGCTACCGTTGATTGCCTGTGCATAGCGTGAAAAGCCATCTGGAGCTACTGTAACATCTGTAATCTCGAGCCAGTATTCTCGAGTTACTCCAGTGTCAGGGGCCTCATTGTAGTAGTCTGTCGAGATACTATAATCACACCACTCATTTCGAGTGGCAGCAGTATTTCCCGAACACGCAGACCGAGGATAGAGGTCAGGAGACGCAGTGCTATCAAACGAAGGAAAGGCATACACAGCTCCAGAAATGAGTGACGCCACAAAGAGAGGAGGCCACATCATGCTGAATAGGCTTGTTAATAAATGAATGAAGTTGTGATAATGCTCGGAGCTGTGGTAATAAGGAATGAGTTGATAAGATAGTCTATAGTTTTATTTGTGAATGAGAGTGATAAAAATTTGATCAGATTGAATGAGGGCATAGCACACCTCTTATACTCAATCTTATATTTGTATGCCATATAGTCAATTGTGATTCTTTAGCCTAGAATTGCCTCCTATAATTTCTAAACGCCATGGTGTTTATGCAATTAACGATTCAACTACACGCTTCCACAGTCTACATAACCCAACACCCCATGATAGCTAGGAGAAGCCTACGCAATTGCCTTCTAAATCGGAATCTACCAGGGATATCAAGCGTCCTGGTATCAAGAACCCCTTGACGGCAAGGCAGATTCTTCCATACCCAAATCAATAACTTCACATGTGAAATAATGATATTCACTATCATGCGTTGATTTAAAAATCACCTTGAGCGTTTTGTAGTTGCGTAACTGATTGCGTAATCCGCCGCCGTTTGAAAAATAAAAATAAAAATAATAGTAGTTCTATGTTTCTCGTGGTGGGAATTATGTTTCTGAGTAGCCTACTCCGCGGCTTTCATTCCTAAAAAATCGGACGGTTTGTGTGCGCGGCACAGTAGCGCAGCACGGCACAGCACAGCACAGCCTCGATGTAGAGCCGGGGATACTAGCGCAGCATGCTTTTACTTAATCCGGTGGACTGAAACTAAACAATAGGGAGAGGCTTTCGAACCAGTGATGACGTGGCTTTACATATACGTCTTTTTTTAGAGATCCCCTGAGTTACAAATATGGAAAGCTCTTTCTATATAAATGCCGGCTGCTAGGTTGTTCGGTATGTGGGGGATGCATATATACGCGATAGGTCTCCGTTTTTTCCCCGTTTGTCGTAGTCTCCTATACTATGCATGCAGGGTCGAAAGTTTCATACGACAATGAAAATCTTCACGAAGGCATTAGATCAAAAGACCCGCTATAAGGGCATTGTAAATCAAAAGGAAAGTGAACTGGAGTTATCTAATTTTACACAATTGAAGGCAATGATAAGCTCTTGAGGAATATAGGTAGTGGAATGCATATCTAATATTGACCTGGCCAAGCTGCTTCTTCGAGCACAAATAACCCCCATTTCTTTGATCGAGGTAGACATGCAGTTATACAATTCGTATTTCTTTAGATTCTTAGAATTCATATGAATCGTAGTAAAGGCTTCCCGTACCACATTAGCTGAAACTTCTTCTCTGGCATGTGGGATGAAGATTTATCCTCTTTGCATTTTATAGCATACCTTCGCCGCATATTGACGCGTGGCCTACAACACGCAAGGCAGATTATAGAAAGAGAATAATGAAGTTATCCAGCTTCAAACAACCGTGCATAAATGTCAATACGACGCTTAATTTCCTCTTTTGGTGCTATCTATCCGGCGATAGATAAAAGGGAAGATAGCCGTCTATAAATGATGGATAATTCTTCACACGTTTAGCTTCACCTTGCACTTATAACCCGATTTTTTAGCATTGTGTATCTTAATCAGAAAGAGATCAACATATAATCTTTTACACCGCGAGCCTATTCAAACTTTGGCTTGCTACAATGTACCACCTAAAGCCTTTTCTTCTTCCTCTGGGAGCTAGTCTGTGCAGCGTTGCCTATGGTGCCAATACTGGCGGCAATGTTCCCAGCAGCTTCAACTTATATGCCTATGGAGACGGAATTGGCGGTTATCCAATTGTTTACCTCGACGGTGAGATACTGGTTCTTTAGCCCCTTAGCTAACATAACTCTTGCGAACGCGTTAACGTCCAATTAGGCGTCGCTCATGTCGGCCAACAAAGCCAGCTAAATACTTCTACTCAAGTTGCACGCTTCAGTCAGTTTAATCCTTCTCTTTAGCCCATTCAGGAAAGAGGCATAATGTTACCTTGAAACTTTCCTAAATTCCCTCAACTGTTTCCGTTCTCACAATCTCCCTTCCCCATTCTTACTCTTATAATATTGAACCACTATATTAACATGATCTGACACCAGCACTCTCGTCGAGCACTCTGATTGCCAACCCCAATAGCACCACCGACAATAGTGGATTTTCCAATGCCACATTTTTTGTTCCAGGCCCCAAGGACTCGTCTCCGCAGGCGGGTTTTGTCAATGGAACCCCGCCAGCTACAGCTATATCGTCGGGTTGGACATTCTATGGGCAAACACTTCTGCTTGTGGGCTCATCAGGTCAATGGGACGGGCTTTTCTCCGCCGAGCCTACCGAAAAGGACGGTATCTTCTCTCTCAACTGGAACCAAACATCGGATACAGCTATCCCCCTATCAGTGCGTCTCACTACGCCTTCCAGTGCTACTAATTAGGAAGTGGCCCCGAGAGCGGGAATACCCCGTACAGGTATTATAGGCAGTTAATTTATTATCACACAATTTTAAATGCTACCATCAATTAGAACTTTATACTTTAACCACCCATATCTAGATTTATACGTTATACGCAAGTCTATGTAACACCTTTGAGATGTGTAGCCCAATTAGTTATTGGATTACATTATCCTTGAAAGTAACCCTGGATAACAGTGAATGCGCAAGCTGGTCTAACCCATTTATGACGGCAATCATCTCTTGGTTACTCAGATCTGGGTGTATGGAGCATATTCTCAGCACTAAAACTCCCCGTATCCTTGTTGTCAATGGTGCTGCCAAGTTATTCTCAATTGCAGTTTGTGATATCTTCGCATTTAAATCATCTAGAATTGCGGTGGGAACATGAGGAGGATGAAACCGAAAACAAATGATACCCATCTGCGCTGGAGACAGGATCTCCCAGTCTTTCAGGCGCTCCAGGGATGACTGCGCTCTCTCCGCCAGTTCAAATCCGCGATCGATGGCTTTGTCGATCGCATCTAATCCTAAGAGTTGGAAAGAGAACCACAATTTCATTGCTCTTGCCGGCCGTGTAAGTTCAGGTCCGTAATTCCAGAAATTTGGAAGTGATTCGGCTGTCTCGGCGGCGTCCTGAGTATATTCTGCAGTCGTGCCAAAGCTTTCCGTAAGAAATTTTCGATGTCGCACGAGAACCATTCCGCAGCCATAGGTTTGGAAGAGCCACTTATGAGCATCCCAAGAAAGGCTATCACAGAGCTCAATGCCATTAAGAATAGCGCGACGTGATTGACAAAGCAGGGCAGATGCACCGTAGGCCCCATCGGCATGAAGCCACAGGTTTTGTTCTCTTGCGATTGCCGCGAGCTCTGGAAATGGATCAACAGTACCAGTATTTGTAGTCCCAGCATTACCGACAATGAGGAATGGGATTTGCCCAAAGCCTTGTCTTGCTCAATGGCTAACCTTAGCAATGCTATGTCAATGCGCATGCTATCATCGCAGGCCACCTTGCGAATCTGGGCAGGATGAAATCCAAGGATACCCAGCCCTTTTGCTAACGAGGAGTGTGTTTGACTGGATGTGTATGCGACTGCCTTGCTTCTTTCTTCCAAGGAAAGCTTCTGGTCCCGTGCCAGCATGAGCGCGGATAGATTGGCCATTGATCCGCCGGAAACGAAACATCCTCCAGCCGTCTCAGGATATCCAATTATGTCTCTCGTTAGCCATGATAAAAAATGCTTCTCTACAGCACTAGGTCCGGAACTTTGGAACCAGCTGCCAGCATGTGTGTTGTAAGCGGAGTTGAGCACCTCGCCCAGCCAGGACAGATCAGATGCTGGCGAGGGAATAAAGCCAAAGAACTTTGGATGGTCCATGCGGACCCGATACCCAAAAATTGTCTCCGCATTCGAAAGGGTAGTGTCGATTGAGGCAGGAAATTGAGGCGGCCTTGCGATATTTCCTATATCTTTCTCTTTTTCCGAAGAGATTACTTTGACAATCGGCTGTGATGGTATGTTCTGTCTTTCCAGTACACAGTGGTCCAGGACTTTATGCGCCAGTTCAGCGAAACTGCGTTCTGACATGGTCGCTATGCCGCCAAAGTTCATACACGTAAAATAGAACAGTGCTGGTAATTATCTATGCAGATAGTCTTCCTCTTTGCAATCTTTGTTTTGAACTGTTTCGATATTCAAACTGGCATTTATGTATTATTCATGTCAGCCATTGAGTCATGCAGACGGGTAACGTCGGTCACAGGTCGTTCATTTTGGCCCTCAAGGCGATACCGGCGCAAGTTCGAGCGACTCAAAGTAATCCTTTAGAACCCCAAATCGGAGAAATTTATGGAGGAGCGCTCCACTTATATCCCTACCCTGTTCTCTACCAGCGCAAGTTTATAAAACAATCAAATATTGAAGCTCTGACAGCAGGATCACGCATTTTATAGCGTGTATTTCATGTATCTAATGAGAGAAGAAAAAGTGGCATTGCAGTATTCCCAAATTAACTGTACAGCGCCCATGCCATGTTCGAAAACTGCCGCCAATAAATCAGCCTGTTAGGTGTTATACAACCACCGCTATAATAATTATATGTCATAAACCCATGTTATCGACATGATGGGCCGTCTCATGGAATTCATGATATGAGGTCGAAACTTTTTACGACAAGCCAAATTTGATGGTTCGTTTAATACTCCTGCGCATCGAAGTTGAACTGAACGCATATACAAAGGGTGTGAAAGTTACCTTGTCCGTATTTTGGTGGCAGTCGTGACTCGTGAACTACGGCCCCGCTTCATGGGGGTCCCTCCCCATAACATCTCCAATTCGGAGAGCTTGGCAATAAGCCAATTCTTCAAGGCCGTGAAAACCCGATGCCACGCGCTCGCATTTTGCAAAAGTATTCATAAACTAACCTGGCCAGAACGCAAAGCAAAGTTCCATAGTATGCCACATGCAGGGTCGTACATTTTCTCTGTTACCGCCCACTAAAAGAAATGCACTTGGTGCGCAGCGTGCCATAACAACGTCTTGGCCTCCAATTTGGAGCTTTGGTGAACTCTAGTGAATTTTAGTGAGTCTTAGTGTGTAATCTTGATTGGCCCGCTGTGGCAACAGAAATCTAGCGACTACATTGTCGCGCACTCGCACTGTTTCTATGTATTTTAAATGTCTGCTTTTCCCCAATTTCCCCAAGTCCCCCCACATCTTACATCCTGAAGTTCGATTGTTACGTTTACCTAAGAAACAGTACTATGCCAAAGCACTCGCAAGCACCCCCAAAATCATACCAATGCCACCGGTGTAGCCGACTGTTCTCAAGGTCTGAACACCTCCAGAGGCATGAAAGATCGCGTGGGTACCAATACTTCTGCTCAAGAACGCAATCTTGTATTGATATAAGTCTACAGATACGAAAGAGAAGCCATTTCGGTGCCCTCAATGCCCGAAATCATTTACTCGAAAGTGAGTCTTCTATCAACTTGGTTGAAGACGATGATGCTCATAGTCAATTGGAAGAGATTTGCTCTCTCGACATGACCGTCTTTCCCACCGTTCGGAGACAGTATCAGAGCCCCTATCTGCGGCTTCTATTCCAATACCCTACTCTTCTCGACACCCTTTGACATCTATTAATGGACTGTTGAATCCTCACACGGAACACTCCAACATACCGCTAGATTTGAACCAAAAATCCACACTCCAAGATACCAATGACATCCTGAGCGCTCCTTTGATTGCAACCGATAATCTGCCAATAGCTACGGGAACATCAAAGTCATATCATGATAACACTACTCCCCACGATAACTATGTGAATCAACAGCTCAACTTTTCAATTGAAGAAAATAATAGCGATTGTTTCGCAATCGGGTCTATGGATGATTTTACGTCTTTTATGGACAGTGTCTCTGTTCCTACACACCCATTCTCTCCGACATACCAACCTGTCCCTTTACTTTTCCAAGTGCCTGGGCTATCCCTTGCAGTTGGTCCCGATGAAGATTTACCGTCTAATTCTTTGCCGAACAATGAAGGGTCGGGAGAGCAAGTGCCAAAGCTTTCTGGTACTGTTATGCCAACTGTGAAGGGTTCTAATTCTTCTTTTCCCCAAATCGAATTTCAGCTTCCTTCACTGCAGCCAGAGGGTTATAAACCAGCAGACTCAATCTCACACCAAAGGACTCTTCATTTACATATATCTGCAGACTGTCGGCAACGAATTATCAACGAGTTAGAAGACTTTCCTAATTGTGTTGAAGAAGATTTCACTCTACCATCGAGACATGTGCTGTCTAGATTTTTTGGAGGATATTTTAGCTCTTTTCACGACCACTTTCCCTTCCTCCATATTCCATCTCTGAGGCCCGAGAATATTACGGTAGAGTTATTCATTGCCATCGCAGCTGTTGGAGCTCGATATACCCACGAGTTAGAAATAAGTGTGGGTTTATTCCACATGGCAAAAGCCTTGGTACTAGAACGCATTCGCAGGTATAAAGCCACGCGTCCTGCCGCTACCGGCAAAGAGATATTTCGAACGTCACTTGCACCAAGCATGCGAGCAGATGAAGGCATCCATCGACGGGATCCTAGTTCTTTCAAGGACAGACAACAAAATACTATCCAAATGATAGAGACAATGCTTCTTATGGTCGCAATTACGACTTGGTCTGAGCCAGGGTCTACTTCAGATGCTCTGTCGATGCGCAGCATGTTGGATTGCCTCATTCGCGAAGAAGAGGTACTTCGTGTGCGTCAGGAATTAAATGACGACTGGGAAAGCTGGATCCACTATGAGAACATTAAAAGAATCCTCTTTGTCGCATTTTGTTTCCTGAATATGCATACCATAGTCTTCGATTTCCCACCCGTAATGTGGGCAAACGAAGTCAGCGTTGACCTCCCCAGCTGTGAGAAGGAGTGGAGGGCAAAAAGCGAGGAGGAGTGGAAAAATATACGCAAGACTGTAACCCAAGCTGAGCCAAGTTTCCGAGAAGCTTTTAGAGGCCTCTTCTCTAGCATCACCGAAACGTACGAGAAATTAAAGACGAACCAGTCGAGCTTCTCATCATTAGGAGGATGTGCCCTAATACATGCTTTAATTCAGCAAATTTGGCTAGTGCGAAACGTTCGATTACCTCTGCAACGGTCTGAAGATAGCCTCTCAGCAGACCAAATGAGTGCTTTTGAGAATGCGCTCAGAAATTGGGCCATATATTGGGAACAGAATCAAGAGTCTTCCATGGACCCTTTAAGCCCTTATGGTCCAATTGCTTTCACATCCACGGCTCTTATGAGGCTCGCATACATTCGCCTTAATATGAATTTGGGCCCTATACGCTATCTAAGCAGCTGGAATCCCCGTTTGATCGCAGAATCGCTTCATGCTAGCCCCTCAGTCCAGCGAAGTGAGAGACTGACTCAGGCGGCCCTTCATTGTGCGCATGCCCTTAGCATTCCTGTCAAGTTAGGGCTCAGCTATATCGCTGAAACTCAAGTCAGGTTTTGGTCCAACCAGCATGCTTTGTGTTCATTGGAATGCGCTTTGCTGCTCTCTAAGTGGCTAGAATCCGTTACAGTGAAAGACCCCAACCCACCACTGACACAGGCAGAGACACGGCTCCTGGATTTTGTGGTTCAGTTGGTAGCAGACACGGAATACAGAGTTCGCTATGAGGAGATATACAAGAGGAAAGTGTTCCTCAGCGTGCAAACAGTACGCCTTTGGGCAAGATTGTACCAGTCCAAGAGCGTGTGGGAGGTTGTTACTTTGATTGGCGCTTCGTTAAATATGTATGCAGACCTATTAGAACAGGATTACCTGCTCGCTTGACGTTTGGTACTTAGCTATGTAATATGCTTTATATCCCACTGAAGTATTTTCTTGCACCCGAAGTTCAATATGAACCAACTCTCTCCTCGATCAGTCCAGCCGTTAATATTGACAAAGTTTCAAAAAGCCCCGAGTTCCCCAAGATGAAACGTCGTAATGGCCCCGGTCTTTCTTTATCCGACCACCACAGTGATGGCCCAGTGTCTGCTATTCCTCATCGAAGCGCCCGATCCTGAACATGCGTCCAGGATACACAATGTAGCGCTTTGTCGGCTGCGTGAATTTTCTGCTGATCTCATGATGCTTGGGCTTCTTGAAAAATAAGGTATGCTGTATGAGATCCTTACAGATCATGGCTTGTACGAACGTGGGGTCAGCATTCTGCACGGCTTAAATTCAGTCATCACGAGCTCCCATCCTAAATACCCCAGCCTAAAGTCTTCTAACGCTTATTCTGGATTTGCAAAAGGAGGGAGAAATCTCATGTATCCGGAAGAAAACCGCATTTAGTGAGTAAGTACTCTTGGCGCTACTGGCTCGCATCAATTAGAGATCCGTCGAGGTGACGCTGGAGTCCGGCCTTACAGCTTCCCTGGCGGTGAACATGTCAACAGCATCAGTGGATAACGAGGTGATTTGTGAAGCTCACAGGGTATGAGTTTACAATACGTTATTCGGGGTTGGGTTCTGCGCACAAGGAGCTGGCCCTGGTGTATACTAAGGCCTATTTAAATTTTTCAATTTTTTAACCTTGCGACTTCGTTTGTGAATTCAGCAAGCTAGGTGATACTAGTGTGTTGTTATACACAGATATCAATGGGGCTTCGCTTTCTTCACTCTTGGAGGTAGATGGATGACGGGCAATTGTCGACGCCGTATCCTTCATAACATTATTGCGCAATTCATCCTGTTTCAAATAGCCCAGACGAATGTTTGTGGAACTGTAACCCGACAAACTGGCAGTCGCCTTATCGTCGCGAAAAAAGGCATATATAGAGCGAGAGATAGCCACATTTGCGGCAATGATGCCTAAAAGCAGTTCAAGGTTGGACCAAATGGCCGATAGCGCGTAATCCCCTGCCATCAATCTTGTTAGCAAAGCTGATATAGAAGCTTACAAAATTCAAGTGATAGAATACACGTACAGCTGAGATCAACGGTTACTAAGCCGAGAGACGCGGCCCTGGCCACACCAAATCCCGTGGCACTGTCAGACACGTTAGCTGTGGTTAAAGATAATAAGTCAATCATCAAATATGACGCAACAGGCTTACAGAAGACCAAGGCTCATTAGGCCACAGACAGCGACCTTGGTATGCATCTTAATATGGACGCCCCATACAACGTACATAGGGAGTAGTGAACATAGTATGTCGGTTGCAATTGAATATGCTATTGCATAGTTGACTGATGTTAACGGGGATATTACATCCATTTCGGGGTGAGCTGTCTCGTGTCTTGCGTGATATCCTTACCTATTGTGAAATATATAGAGTAGATGCGAATTCTCGTGTCCCAGCATTTCCCACCTTCCTGAGTCCAGTACACAGAGGGAGGAGAGCATTCTGCAACCAAAATGATGATAGTCCCAAAATTGGTAATAAAAAGACCCATAACAACGACGTAAAGAATCCGGCGGACTTTTGGCTCATCCCTTAGCCGTATAATCAGGAATAAAATAGAGGATTTCAAGAAGCACACGCCAGCAAAAAGGAGGATTTGTGCGTACCATCCCAGCATATTGTTGTTGATATAGTCGGACTCGCTAATATACCAACGGTGACGACCGTTACTATAAACTGCGACCTGTGCTATTTGAACTACCATTCGAGTGAGCGCTAGAACATTAACTATGATCATCAAATAATCATCCCAGCCTTGTGCATGGAGAGAAAAGCGAGTATACATCCGCAGGCCTGTCGTAAGAAGCGTAAAGGCAGATAGGATGGCCGTAATGACGATCAATGTAGGCCCAATATTCCGGTTCGGGGGAAGAGGGTCGGGCGGTGATGGACGAGTCATGTTGGTAAATCTTGTCACACAAGAATGGAGATGGAGAATGTATGGATGTAAAACAACGTTGATGGCGACTTGTGCACTGTAGCAGTCGACGCACAGCACTTCGAATGGAGCATCTACTCTGCCATCTCCTAAGCGAGGCAAGATGGTCAAGGTTCCCCGGTGCTACTTCTTTTAGTTGAATTGGACCAGAAACACACCTAGATGGTACGAAGAATGCCGCAATGCGGCCTATCCCATGGGGAGCCTATGGCATTATGTAAAAAAAAAAAAAAAAGGTACTTCAGTTGGTTGAAGGCATTGCGACCTAGGGGTGTGAGGTAAGGTAGCATCGATGCTAGCTAGAATTTCCCCGTACGACTGATTCATATTGGCAAAGGTTGAGGCTGTTAGTCCGATTGCAAACGAATTCAGCACTTGAAACACTTGTGAGATCTTAGAGAGCGTATTTGCCAGTATGCACATGCGGAATACAAGCCCATACGATCGAAGGGGATATATGGCCGAAGGGGGTCGAAATATTCAGTTGGGAGAGCCTGTGCGGGCTTTCCATCCCGCGTTCCCCGACCCTTGCTCCATCCTAACGCAGGTGACATTCGATTCTCTGCAACTTTTGAGGCTGTTGGATGACCCATGTCAAATCTTGCCGTGTGGCAAGGATTCCTGTCCAGTGTGTATATCCCAATCCTGGTCTCTGTGCAAAGTGTCCCTTTTGGCAACAGGGTTGGTTGCAGCAAGCGTAGCGAAAACAGAAGAGTTCCCGTGCCGAATTCGGATAGATGAGCGTTATCCTATTTCTCCCCTCCCTGAGTTGGTATGCCCCGACATTGCCAAGCGCTGTTGGTCGATTCTAAACAGCGCATTTAGGCAATATACCATGCATTTTTCTGTGTGTTGTCTGGAAGTGACGCAAAGGCGGTGTAGTAATTTATTGGGCTTTTGCACCTATAATAACGCGGGTTTAAAGAAGGACGTAGATACATGTACCTTGCTACTAATTATTGAAATTGGTCTTTGAGAACTAGCAGGAGACTGTCCATATGCGTCAGTGCTTAAATTGCTACCACTTTCCTCTCCTTTCTTTAATTCAACTCCAATCCGATCAGACCTTGCCACCTCGTGCATTAAGACAATGAGGCAATCAATCCCGATTACCTGGCTCATAGCGGCTGTGGTTGCCCCAGTGGCCACTACTAGTTCTAGCTCTAGCCGGCTTCGAGTTTATGACTATGTATGTTCTTTATTGTCACAAAATAAAACCTTCAACCATACTCGCCGCGTACCAGAATTATAGCCGCTCACATTTTGTTACAGGTGGTGGTAGGAGGCGGCACAGCCGGCTCAGCCCTAGCAACTAGGCTAAGCCAGGGCCTGCCGAACAAAAGCATCCTGTTGATCGAGGCCGGCCCTGAGGCCTTGGATGAGGATCGCATTAATATTCCTGGAATGAAGGGGTCAACGCTCGGTACCGTTTACGATTGGAACTTTACTACTGTGCCACAAGCCGCACTCAATGGTCGAGTCCTCGGAGCCAACAGAGGAAAGGTGCTTGGTGGAAGCTCAGCATTGAACTTAATGACGTGGGATCGGTCTTCCTCTGAAGAATACGACGGCTGGGAGCAACTTGGCAATCCGTCTTGGAATTGGAAGAACATGATTACTGCAATGGAGCTGGTTGAGACCTTTACGGGTATCAATTCGTCCAGCTATGGCGACCAAGGAGTTGGCACCAATGGACCCATCCACACTGTGGTAAATAGGGTTATACCCGCGCAGCAGAACTTGTGGTCGCAGTCAATGGCTGATATGGGAATCCCACATAACCTCAATTCCTTGGGTGGGAATCCCATCGGATATATGAACCAGCCCAGCAACGTCGACTCGCGAACATGGGCGAGATCTTACGCTGCTAACTCCTACATCCCAACATCGGGGAAGAACCTGCATTTGCTACTTGAGACGCGTGTAGCCAAGGTTAATTTACGAAAGGACCGAAATTTACACACTGCGACCGGTGTTACGTTGCAGGATGGCACCGTTATCCAGGCTAGGAGGGAGGTTATTCTATCTTGTGGCACTATCCAAAGTCCTGGCCTGCTAGAACTGTCAGGCATAGGTAGCAAGGCAGTGCTATCAAAGGCTGGTATAGACCAGATTATTAACCTCAATGGTGTAGGGGAGAATTTGCAAGACCACGTTCGATACCAAGCATCGTACCAACTGAAGGACAATTTTACTTCGTTTGACATACTGAAATACAATGCCACGTATGCAGCCGCACAGCTTGCATTATGGCGTGCAAACCAGACTTCTTTGTATGACTACACGGGAAGTGGATACAGTTATCTAAACTGGCATCAGGTGGTAGGCAATCTAGCTACCAAACTCAACTCTCTTGCACAAAGTGTGGTGCTTTCTCTTGGCTCTATTGTCGATAAGAAGAAGCTACAGTATATTCAGTCGCTTCTGTCGCCGCAGGTGGAAGTAATCTTCTCAGATGGCTACACCGGGGTGAAAGGTTACCCTGCAACTGGTTCTTCTCTCCATGGAAAGGGCTTCTTCACACTTATTGGTGTTGTTATGCATCCTCTCAGTCGCGGCACCATTCACATCACTTCTGCTGACATCGATGCCAAACCGCAAATTGATCCGCAATACCTGTCCAACGAGTACGACGTGCAGGCCGCTATTGAGGCTGCCAAGTACTGCCGCAAGATTGCAAACTCGGCGCCGCTCTCTTCGGCGTGGGTGACTGAGTACGAACCGGGCACGACAGTACAAACGGACGAAGACTGGCGTCAGTATGTTCTTAACACCACCCTGTCCATTTATCATCCCGTTGGAACATGTGCCATGCTTCCCGAGAAAGACGGCGGAGTGGTAAGCCCGGAACTCATAGTTTATGGTACTACTAATCTGCGTATTGTGGACGCAAGCATTATCCCCGTTCTTCCATCCGCGCACATTCAAACAGCTGTATATGGCATCGCTGAGCGTGCGGCACGCATGGTAATTGAGAGTTCATAGCCGTAATGCAGTATTGTCAGTATTGCCATTCTGCTTTATCATGAGATGCGTTTTGAAACTCTTCTTGAAACTTCAACTCCTGAGTGAGACCTGCGATGAGATCAGCGTTTGGCACAGCTTACACCCTGATTTTGGAATGTTGGCTGAGGGGAAAAAAATATCTTGCAACACGATTTCTCATAAAAGCCTTTTACTACAGCTACATTTGCAATATTCATACAGGTTACTTGGATTGGGTTTGAGTGATACCACCACCCAGTGAGTTACAAGGTACTGGTCACACAACTATCATAAATACCTACCCATCTGTAGATCCAATTAACCTGGCCTTGGTCTTCTATTCCTATTTAACTGAGAGGAATCCTGGCATTGCTATATAGTTTTATAAGATTTAATAATAATAATTGCTAATGATTTCACTTTTTTTTTATAAAAAAAAAAAAAAGCAATACCTTTTAGACCTAGAATGATATGAAATGGAATATTAAACTATCCTGAAGATAGGGAGCCCCAGTTCGCCCTGGAAACCTTTTTCTCCACGTTCTATCAAGAGCTAACTGCTCGCCAAGACGTCAAGACACGTAGGCTGTAGAAAATATCGTTAGAGGTGCGGAAATAATGCAGCCTTCCCGAATACTATGGATATAGAATTGAGGCTGAAACTCATTGAGAATTGCGATGATGGTATCTAGCGCGTTGGATTTGCATTAGCTTATTCCTAGCTGATGATTTATCGATGTGATTTGGCCGCGATTTACTATCGGCGACTGCTCGCGTCGGTGCAATTCCCAATCTCATGCCAGCCTCGTGCAGTACTTTATTTAACCCAAAATAACAGATTCCACAATTCACCGTTGGTCTGACTTTCAGTATGTACAGAGGCTTACCAGATTCCCTGAAGCCGAAAAGAGCACAGCTGTAGAGTTGTTTTTCTATGCAATCCAAACTAAGGGGAAAAAAAATAACACGTCTACAGTATTTGATCCACGACCTTGAAGCCATAAAGGAGCGCCTGTAAGGCATAGACATCGTATTAAAATAATATAATTAATGCTGCATGATTGATTTTAGCGACAACGCATTTATGCAAATTAGCATGTGCTACAGCGCTATTTTAGAGTTACTGTCACAGAGCCAAAATTATAAAAAAAGGGGACAACTAAAAAAAGTAAAAAAAAAACCAAAAAAACTGTTGCAGCTACTAAAACCTCTGTAATAAAGCAAGAGTTATATATTTTGTATTATTTTGCGATTATCGTGATTTTTCTTATATTTTATTCTAACGCTATTCTTTCTATTGTTTAAGAAAGTTATAACTTTTTAATAAATCCGCTGTCTCCATTTTCTGGATGTTTTAGTGAATTCTGGGCTAACTTTAAGGCGAAGACTCACAGTTGGCTACAAAAGGTGGAGCCGCAGGTAGAAGGAACACTGTTTCTACGAATTACATCAGATAGGCCTACAAGTTAGACAGTAATACAACACTTGCGACTTTACTTAAAGATGGAGTTTAATCGGAGCAGCCAAAAAATATGACGAAGACAAAAGGAGTCGTCAACAATGCCCCTAATATAGACCGTTAGGAAGAAAATGTATCGACGCTAGGTAGTTGTTTTCTCTCGTAGAGATTGAAATTATTATATATTTTGAGTTTGGTCTGTAGATAGAGAGGGATTTTTGACCAGTATCTGTACAAATACGGCTAACTAGTGGCTAAAATATTAATCATTGTATCAGAAATGTATTTGAAGTATTAACTTTAAGTCGTGGGTCCAGTGCTTATATTATTTTTATATGGACCCCTTGTATATTACCACTTATAATAGGTCAGTGATCTTAACAGTTATGCTTACAGTATACTCAACCTGTTTGACAATACGGCTTTATTTGTCCATTTAAATATTTATTCCTATATGCGTATGTGTTAGTCAAGGAGTCTCCATATTCCAATCCTAGTGCTGTTCTACACGCATGCTTTCCTATAAATGTAGCAAATAGCAAAACTATCCATGGTAAGGCCGTGTTTGTCTCTAGATTTAAAATGCAGATAATGTTGACTCGAGTGGGTGATTGCCGAGTCAAACCTGCTGACACATCCACTATACCCCAAATATATAAACCGGCAAATCAGTCGGGCTATGTTCAAAGATCACCCCCTCAGAGTATGTCCTTTTTAGTTGCAAAACAGCGTAGCTACATCGAACAACCATGCGTCTTTTCAACCAAATCTTCTTCTTATTGTTGTCGGTCGGCTGTGAGGCAACGACACAACGCCACGACGCTGACAGCCCGATAAAGCCACAAGAATGTGTAAGACAAATAGAACCGGCCGAAGGCTGTCCCCGCTCCTCATCGCGGCCTTGTCATGAGTATCTGAAACAAATGCTAATTATTCTACGTAGTGCAACGCCATTCGTACATGCTTTGCTTCTATCGTTCACGGCCCAGGAAGCGATGAGTACAAGGATAGGCTTTCTACCTACTATTCAAGGCAGCAGCATGACTACTCTCCCGGTTGCTACGTCAAGCCTAAATCAGCCGAGGATGTTTCGCAAATCCTCAAAATCGCGGCATCACATCACTGCCAATTTGCTGTTGCCTCTGGTGGGCATATGGCGTGGGCGGAGGCGTCCAACACTGGCGATGGCTTCGTCTTTGACTTGAGAGATATGAATAGAGTCGATATATCAGTCAAACAGCAGACTGTGTCCTTGGGCCCAGGGTCCAAATGGACCAACGTATACAAAACCATGGATGCCCACAACCTCACCGTTCCTGGGGCACGAATGAACGATGTCGGCGTTGGTGGGTTTTTGGCTGGAGGTAATACGGAAGGGCAAATGAACATAGTCTTGGTACGAGATCCTGTTTGCTGACTTACCGCTTCTTAGGTGGTTATCCATATCCATATAAAACAACTTCCGGATTTGGTGTAAACAGCGTCTTCAACTACGAGGTTGTGCTCTCTAACGGAACCATCGTGGAGGCCAATGCAAATTCTCACCCAGACCTCTTCTGGGCCCTCAAGCTCGCTGGCACCAACTACGGCATCATCACACGCTTCGATATGAAGGCGGTAGCTTTTACAAAAATCTGGGGAGCACTTGGACTTTATCCGTCTACAGAACAAACTAGAACCGACATATTCCCCGCTTTTGCAGAGTACTCCCACGACAACGACAATACTGATCTCTTCATAGCGGTAGGCCACCTCAAAGCCATGGGTCAGAATATGGTCATGACTTGCGTGGTTAATACTGCAGGTCGACCAGAGAAACCCATGTCATCTGTTGAGCCCGTCATCTACAACGAAAACACTGGCTCCATAAATGAAGTCGTCAACGACCCTATAGACTCGCTGATCCAGACACCAGCTCGTACAGCCTGGTTCACTATAACCATAAAGATCAGCACTAAGTTGTTTTTTGACTTCGGTAAAATATCAGCCGATGTTTTTGCACCCCTTGAAGATACACCTGGGTTTTCAACGTTGCTAGGCTTCCAGCCATTTAAGAAAAGTTTCATAGAGGGGAATCGTGGGTCTCCAGTATATAATACTATGAAGGAACCCAATGAGGACTTGGCATGTGAGTTATTCCAATGACGTGTGCCTGACTTGTGGAATGATAGCGGGTTTTGGAGACGCTAACCTTGAGAATATAGTGGTTCTTATTATGACGAATTGGGAAGACCCAGCAGATGATGAGAAAATGAAAGATGCTACCAACAAGCTAGGTAAACTGATACAAGATGAGGCTCGTAAGCTCAATCTGCTAGCCAATTTCACCTACCTTAACTACGCGAACAAAGACCAGTCTGTCTACGAGCAGTCGTTAACGCCAGAAGACTTAGCCAGGATGCTCAAAGTAAGGGACGAATACGACCCATCAGCTATATTTAGAACACTATGGAAGGGTGGATATAAGCTTCCAGAGACACTGGTAGATAAAGATGTACCTAGAGATGAGCTATGAGTAGCCTGCTATCAATAACGGTTGCGGTTAAGGCCATCTAGTTCAAATTCCAATACAAATTGTAGCTCTCTATCGGCTCATAATGCTACTGAAAGAAAAATACTACGCTCTAGGTATCGACTTTCCCACATCGTTAGTCGCTATATCATGGCTCTCAAATTAAGGTGTAAATAGGGACAGCTTGTCCGGCATTCGAGCAGGCGCAATTAGCATCCAAATAAGCCGGGTTATATAAATAAAAGGACTATAACTTATAATACTATAATACAGCACTAGTATACTATATTATAATACTTATAGCACTTACCCACTGTAATATAGCACTTACATACTATAATATCACGCTTACTTATTATAATACAACACCTGCTTACTATAAGGAAGCAGTCACTTGTAT
>ANCB02000399.1:0-37064 GCA_000331835.2 Trichoderma hamatum GD12 | reverse complement strand
ATATATATATATATATATATATATACATACTTCTACAAAACGACACAACTGACCATCTTCTAGCCCAGCACCCGCCACTCCATCGCCGCCCCCGAATTCGCCCTCATGAAGCAAGGCATCGTCATCGTAAACACCGCCCGCGGCGCCGTCATGGACGAGGCCGCCCTCGTCGACGCCCTCGCCTCCGGCAAGGTCTCCTCCGTCGGCCTCGACGTCTACGAGAACGAGCCCGAGATCCACCCGGGCCTGCTGGCCAACCCCAGCGTCCTGCTCGTCCCCCACATGGGCACCTGGACGCAGGAGACGCAGCAGAAGATGGAGGAGTGGGCCATTGACAATGTTAGGCTGGCTGTGACGGAGGGGAAGCTGAAGAGCATTGTGCCGGAGCAGAAGGATTTGGCGTGAGAGTCGGGTGCGAAGCTGTGAAAGGAAAGAATAGAGTAAAATAAAAGCGTGTAGATGGATACTGTTGGTATTGCCTTGGTTTTTTTTTTTTTTTTTTTTTTTTTTTTTTTTTTTTTTTTCGACTATACTTGGTTTATATATGGCGGAGGCTGTTTATGTTATAGATTCTATAAAAGATAGAATACACCATACGTGATTTGAAAGATTGGCTACTATTAAATGACCAAGCCTGCAAAATCTATGATGAAGTCTGTGAAAATATTCATGTATGCCTTATGTAGCTTCAGGTGTCATATTATCCCTCTACAACAAACAGAGTCAGCGAGTGTAGCAGAATGATTGGTACAGGGTCACTCTCAAGCATAGTCACATAGATTCACAGCCAAAAAGAACACCTCTTTTTACTCAGCCAGGGCTAAAAATTGCCCGCGTATGTTATTCCATATTTTCTATAGCTAGTAAATTCTCCTTCAGCCGCGGTTGACGGGCTCTTTCAAATGTGCCCATCTCGCCTTTCCGAGCTGAGCCCACCTGTATCATACGCTGTGTTTTATTCGCATGTCTCGCCATGGGGGAATCATCATTAGCAAAAGTATATTTACCCGACGCCGTTTTTGTTGAAAAGGCCAGTTCTTTTCTGCCCCACCATCCGCCCAGCGAGAACCTCGAAAAAAAGTCCTTAAAAGGGAAGAAACAAAACACGAAAAAAAAAGAAAAACAACCAATAAAATCCCATGGGCTTTTATTTTATCCTTGCCCATTATATGCCCCTTGCCGGTTCATGATGCTGTTGAAATCACAAGTTTTCCCATTATCCGGGTCATAAATCCGGAAGAGATGTCGTTACACGTAGGAATCCAGTTGAAGGATCCTTTGGGTATGAATACATGAAAAATGCTTAGTAGCGGTAGCTGTACAAGGGTTCGTTAGTACATGTCTCGTCATGCAGTAAATATCAGTAAATATCATGGGTAGGGGTAGTGCTTACATCTCGGCCTTGTAAGGACCCTCGACGGTAAGACCAAGGTACTCAGCCTGGACGGGGGTGAGGGTAGTCAGCTCAGCCTGAACGTGGTCCAGGTGCAGCTTGGCGACCTCCTCATCCAGAACCTTGGGGAGAACGAAGACACCGACTTCGAGCTTGCCGGTCTTGCCGAACTCAACGTACTTCTCGGCCCAAGCCTTGTCAGCGGCCTTGTACAGAGCAATCTGAGCAAGGACCTGGTTGGAGAAAGAGCAGGACATGACGAAAGAAGAGTGGCCGGTAGCACAGCCAAGGTTGACCAGACGACCCTCAGCCAGGAGGATGATGTGGCGGCCAGAGGCCATGGTGAATCGGTCGACCTGGGGCTTGATGTTCTGGACAGACTTGGCGTTGGCCTTGAGCCAAGCAACGTCAATCTCAATATCGAAGTGGCCAATGTTGCAGACAATGGCATCGTTGGGCATGGCCTCGAAGTGAGCACCAGTCAGAATGTCACGGCAACCGGTGGTGGTGACGAAGATCTGACCAATGGAGGCGGCCTTCTCCATGGTGGTGACCTGGTATCCGGCCATAGCAGCCTGGAGAGCGTTGATGGGATCAATCTCGGTGACGAGGACACGAGCACCCATACCGTGGAGGGCCTGGGCACAGCCCTTGCCGACATCACCGAATCCAGCAACAACAGCAACCTTGCCAGCAATCATGACATCGGTGGCACGCTTGATACCGTCAATAAGGGACTCACGGCAGCCGTACAGGTTGTCGAACTTGGACTTGGTGACGGAGTCGTTGACGTTGATGGCAGGGACCAGCAGCTTGCCCTCCTTGAGCATGCGGTACAGGTGGTGGACACCGGTGGTGGTCTCCTCAGAGACACCGAAGCAGTCCTTGAGCTGCTCGGGGTACTTGGAGTGGACGAGGGAGGTCAGGTCACCACCGTCGTCGAGGATCAGGTTCAGCTTCTTGCCATCCTTGAAGGCGCTGAGCTGCTGCTCGAGACACCAGTTGTACTCCTCCTCGGTCTCGCCCTTCCAGGCGAAGACAGGGACACCGGAGGCAGCAATGGCGGCAGCGGCGTGGTCCTGGGTGCTGAAGATGTTGCAGCTGGTCCAGGTGACCTCGGCACCAAGAGCAACGAGGGTCTCAATGAGGACGGCGGTCTGGATGGTCATGTGCAGGCAGCCAGCAATGCGGGCACCGGCGAGAGGCTGGTCGGCGGCATACTTGGTGCGGATGGCCATCAGACCAGGCATCTCGTTCTCGGCGAGCTCAATCTCCCTGCGGCCAAAGGCGGCCAGGGACAGGTCGGCGACCTTGAACTTGTGGGCGGGAGCAGACATTGTGAAGGAGGGGGAATTGGAAAAACCCGAGGATTGTATAGAGAAAGAGATGATTGAAGGAGGAGGGTATGAGAGAGGGATGGAGAAGAGAAGAGGAAGAAGGAAAAAATTGATGGGGAATGCCAACAGTTAATAAAAAAAAAAAAAAGCTCCGATGATTACAGTAAGGCCCAAGCAAGAGGGGGACCAAATCCGTTGAAAAGCGGGCGGTGAGCCTAGAGGGGTAAATTTTCTCACCAAGCGGGGCAGATTAGATTTGGATTGGATTTTTCCAGCTTGGACGAATGAAAAGCGCCGCTGGATTGCACGTCCAGGGCTCTTTGGGGGCAGAATCCTCAATGCTCAGCTTATAGTTTTTTACCACGGCACCAATTACTACCTAGTGCTAGGAAGGTATTAGTATTAGTATTCGTATTCTGCTATGCGCATGCACATGCACATGCCAAACAAGACAGACATGGCCACGTCTCATGTAATGCGGGGCTGGGGGCAATATAGCAGCCCAAGATGGATTTGCGCGGTATTACGGCCTCAATTGAAGCTAAGCAAGATGCCTATTACCGTTAATATATCGTAAGAGTGTGTTTATTTGCATGCTGTTTGGGCATGAAAGTGCTGGGGACTCAATGTGGATTCGCATTGGGGGCAAAGACAGGTACAGCTTCTTTCACCCCCTGTTGCGATATTTTGCATCGTATCAATTCCATCACACAGACATACAATGGACACAAAAAGGCAAAGAGAGAAAGAAATCATAGTGGTATCTAACAGGAAATACAAGTCTAGGCGTAGAAATCCATACTACTAGTAGTTTCAAACACTCTTTTTGAAGACTCTCTTGTCGCTGCAGATCTAGACCAGAAGTACTTTATTATAGTCCACCCAAACCGGAACGCCGCCAATGCACCCTGCCGCCAATAGTCTCAACCACCAAAGATCAGTTCAACAAGTTTTGTTCATTTTTAGGTTTTAGCAGATATTGCATTTACTGCGGCAGCAGGTTCTCCCGAACGGCAAACATCTTAGCGCTAATGTTGGCCGTGAAACCATCAACCTGCTTGCTGTACTGCTCAACCTGCTTGGCGTTGAGCATGCCCTCCAGTCGGCTGGGCTCCTGGGGAAGCTTGAACAGTCGCTGCCACTCATCCTCCGGCAGCAGAGGCTGCTTGGCAAGGGTGCGCTGGGCGTTCTCAGCCTTTCGCTTGGCCTGCCACTGTGTAATCTTGGTCTGCTCACGCGCCAGTTGGCGCTGATAGAACTGGAAGTTGTTGAGGTCGACGTAGTGGGACTCAATGCTCTCTAGCAAAAGGTCGCAAGTCTTCTCGAGGAAAGGATCAACCGACAGATCGAGGTTGTCGATGGAAGGGTACAGAGGCGCCTTGATACGGTCGTTGTTGAGCTCGCTGAGGGTGCTAGGCTCCTTGATGTCGCGGACAGCGGGCGAGGGCAGCTGGTGGAGGAAAGAGGTAAGGAGGTGTGAGTTCTGGACAGTGATGGGGTACTCCTGGAGGATGTCACGGAACGAAAGCTTGGACTTTTGCAGGCTGTTGGAGCTTGTCAGCACAATGCTCATCATATCTGACGATGGAAACTCTCCCCCTCGTATGCTACTCACCTCTCAGTAGTGAACTTGCCCTCCTTGTAGACGTTCATGAACAGGTTGCTCAGTCGGTAAGCCTTCAGGGCCAGAGTTCCCTGTGAGCTGCGGCTGGTATCATAAACCAGGGCCACAGTCTTTTCGTTGTCCTTCTGGTAGTGGTACTGGTTCTCGATGAAAGCCAGGGTGACAAAGTTGCCCATGGTTGCGCTTGTGTACCATCCAACGTTGTTAGCATCAACGTTGACCTCCTTCAGGTGTCGGATCATTTCGTTCTGGTAGGTAATGTTGCTCTTTGCGCGAGGGGCGGCGGCAGCGGCATTGGTCGCGTCGCTCTGGTGGGTGTCGGTGGAGGAGTTGTCGACGGTAGGGAAGGCAAAGGTGTTGGTAATCTCCAGGGTGCCGTTCTGGTCCATTCCCACAATGGAACCGGTGGCCACGGAAGGGAAGAGTGAGGAGCAGTGTCTGGCAATTTTCATAATCACCTTGGCCCAGTGTCAGTCTGAATCTCTCTCTCTCCATCCTCTTCAGGAGGGGAGGGTGGGGCAATTCGAGCTCGAACTCACCAGAGCATCGACCTGCACCGCCTGGAAAGGCGCATCTTTCGGAGCTTCGCTCATCTTGGCCGGAAGTCGAGGTTTCTGGGGGGAATATGGCGAGATTCGAGCCGAGGTTGATGCCGGATTCAAGGCTAAATGGTGGCAGCTTCTGAAGCGCTCGCGCTGTTGTTGTGAATATCGAACTTTTCGCCTACCGGATTTGTGGGCGTTGTGGGTTCAGGGCGGTGAGCGACGGCAAAATTCGAAAGAGGGTCATAATTAACCTCCAACTACCAGCGCCAGGCTGTGAACTTGACCAGCTACATCTACAGAAGCTTTTGCTTGATTTCACAACAACAATCTCTGCGATTATTCCCGGCGACATATATAGTCCTAAGTAGCCGAATACACTCACATTTCATCACACACTCTCACAGCGTCTCAAACCAACATGAACTCGCCGAGCATTCAGGAGTCTGGTGCCACGGCCGTGCCATCATCATCTTTCGCGTTTCACTGCGATTGTTTTCTTTTTGTCTCATTATGCAAGTATAGCTTTATTTCTCTATTTTACAGTTCATTTACCCATTTAAAATGCCAACATGATGCTCGCTTGCCGCATGATATCATATAAAAAAAAACTCATGTTTCCAAATCCAATCATATCCTTTTTGCTCCCAGCTCCTGTGTTTTTTCCCGAATAATTGTCATTTTCTCTGGTCAGAACTCATCAACCAAGCAAAGTTGCTAGGAAAAGATGGCGAATGCCGATCATCTTTATTTCCACCAAGAAATCGACCAATCATCCACGTTGTCTCGGATGGTGAGTCGGTGTTGGTCGATGTTATAATAGGCATATTGATGCCTGGTGACGCTCACCGCTTTTCGATGAGCTGGCCCTCGACCACCAATCATTGCCTGCTCCCTTGAGCACCACACGCAGGTTGACAGATTTTGGAGCTCCGCATCTGGCTCACCAAACCAGTATCTGTTTCATTGGTTAGCCTCACAATGAAGAGAGCGAAAAAGAGCGTCTCAGTCTTACTTCAGGAAGCCTCCGCTGGCTACGGCTTCGGCATGAGCGGCCTTATCCAGCTCACAGAGATAATCATAGTCGGTATACGTCAAAATCTTGGAGCGGAAAGCAACAATGTAGAATGAAATTTCCTTGAATTCTTTTCCGGATTTTTGAGACAGGCGCTTCACTTCTGCGATAACTTCGGGCCAGTTAAAGGATTCTTCATATGGCGCAGTGGCATAGTCCTCCCGAATTGGTTTGAGGGTTCGCAGAGCTTTTGCCAGCAAACCAGCCTCGTGAGAAACGGTCTCCAGGTCAAGCAGATGGGGTCTCTCCGAGTATGGCGACTTGAGGACGAACCGCTCTTCGTCCAGAGCATTCAGCTCGCTGATAACCGGTGTTACCTCCTTCAAGGTAGGCACATCAATGGGTTGCACCAATTCTATTTGAGCAGCCATGATGATCGAGGGAGGCTTATTTTGTTGAAATGTGCTTTTCGAAGAAGGGCGTGGATATTTAATGGTGTACAGTTCGTCTATCAACCAATTGGCCTTTTTCCGAAAGATGAAGGAATGAAAGAGGGAAAGGGGAGAGCCGCGGGTGTGTGGGAGGTCAAAAGAGTATTTATTAGCGGTGGCTAGCCGGAGGTGACACAAGTCGAGCCGCCTTTACTCCCGTACGCCGTCCGGTCCTCGCACGTCAATCCATCGCAGATCCGAGAAAAGGCTAATACACTACGGATGAGCCGCAGCAATCACGAGATATCTTACCCGATGATGCCACATTATGCCACAAGCCGTGGGGTATGGGCCCAGAGACATTGGCGTACCTTCTCTATTCAGGGGCCAAGATCGATTGCGTGACTGGCACTCGCACTGATGAGGTGGCCCGTGGTTGAAATTTCGCAATACTAGATCTACGGAAAGAAACGTTTCACCTTGTACGACTCGCGCAATACGCATTGGAGTGGCCAATTGCATTCCGGAAGCTTCTCCATGGACTTGGACCGCCCAAAATTAGACTTTCTCTCATATATCCTTGGTCTCTCCTCCCAGAAAACTTCAAAGATTTTGGACAATACTCGGAGAATCTTACTCGCCCAATAGACTTTTATTACTACTCGTGCCAGGATCCGAGATTTTGCCCCGCGCTGCACTACGGTCGTCATCCCTGGGCGACAGCGGAACACCTTTTAGCGCGCAACGCCACGCATGGCCTGAATGACACCATCTCAGTGGCACCCAACCACAAACAAAAGAGCACATTTTTTTTTGGTTTAAAGGTCTTCGTCTTAGCAACAATGGCTCATTTACGACTGCAAGAAGGACAAGGGGGAGTAGATTTAAGATGCAGCCCGCCTCATAAGGGCTAGGACTTGACGTACGCCCCGGCAAAAAGAGAAGCAAGAACTGAAACTTCCCTGTCAACTCGGTGCTAAATCGTGGAGGGTCTGCCCCGAGAGCCGGCCCAGTAGCCTAAACTGTCGTCTTTTGACAGATTTCCCCTACTTATAGGCCCAATTTTGGATCTGCCATTGGCCACTGAGATCCCTAGCATTGCCCTTTGCAAATTGCCAACGTTAGTCGGTGAGAAACCGAACCAGCCGGGATCGCCGATGCTGGCGGTACGGAACATGGACCCTGGAGATCAGCCCGCGCACACTATAAGTGCGTTCATTTACACAACCAACACTGACACTCCGTATGGAGTGCATACATTAGCCCTTGTGCTAAAGATTTACGGCCGAGATATTGGAGCCGTAAGGGAAATTCATACTGTGACGTACCTATTCCTGTCCTTTTTTTTTTTTTTTTTTTTTTTTTTTTTTTTTTTACAAAAATTTTGCATGGCCAGGGACCGGCTATGGAGAACATCGGGTATCCATATGAATGCCCGCTGTGGCAACTACTGCTGCTTGTATGAATAATTAACTACCCTTTGAACCAAGCTGAGGCTTTTTTGATGGCCCATGTTGAAGCCGTAATAGCCGTACGCGGATATGTTCATCTTAATAGTAAACAGAGCCTCACAACCGTTCGTTAGCCGCTAGAGTTGTAAACTCGGAGTAACGACGTGGTGCAATGAGGGATAAAAACTCGGCGTACTCTATACACTCTGTCGGTTGATTTCGTTCCAAATATGTCAGTCCACCAAATGCAGGCAGTAGTGCAGTTCCAGTTTTCTCCCTTTGAGTGGATATGATGCAACAAAGCCTATTCGTTTACAACGCAGCCACCTATAGGAATTACCACCTTTTGTGCTACATCGGTAGGATCCATTAGGGAAGCTTGCATCTCCGTCTTCATAGCTGTCTGTTTATTTCGTATCTCTGTGTGGATGGTACTATCCGTTTAACGGCTGTAAGGATAAAACGTAATTACAAAGCACAGAGTTTATGAATCCACTCTATGGCGTGTACGAAGATATGACATTACCTAACTTTTGGGCTCTAATCCGGAAGGTGCCATTACCAGAGTCTGGATGAAACTCTTACATCTTGTTGATCCTGCATCTTAGCATCCTAGAAGCTGACTTGCATATTCTTCCTTGGTTTCTTTTTCTCTCCTAACGTTAGTTGATCATGCCACAAATAGGTGTGAGTTCCTACTTGTATATCTTCGGCAAGACTATACCAATAGCGTTAGATGTAGCTACTACAGGCTGACGGTTTGTCACATCGTGGCTTCTTAGTCACAAAGCATAGGCCATGGAGCTTTTACTATACAAAAAGATCAAAGAGAGAAGGCATATAAAAAATAGATTTATTAATGGTAAAAACAGGTTTTATGTGTAACCAATGCAAAAGGAGTGAAAGCAGGAAAGCATAAATAATCACAAATCTCCATTCTCATGTGTGCCACAGGACCTCTCTGCCATTTTAGACGCATAAAGCGCCATAACCAAGCGAACGCTTGCTTATGCATAATGAGACTTTATTCACGAACAGGAAATTTGTAACAACTATGTAGAAGATTTCTTAACCCCAAAGCGGTGTGTCCAAGTTGAAATGCAGAATCGCTTAGCTTGTTGCGGATTACATACTAGGATATCCGACAAGGGAAAACAAACACATGACGAGAGACAGTCTCTCCAAGCGCCAGAATAATCATAATGAGAGCAACACTAATAACACTTTATACACGACGTATTTAATTGGAAGGAACTATGAGTGATGTGATGGCCCTATTGCTTGTCTTATGACTGCAGCAAAACTAAACTCGTCCAAATCAGATTTGTTCATTTCCAAGTCTTAGTAATAGGTAGGATTAGTCATTCTCGACGTTGTCTAAGCGAAGTTGACCACCCTCTCCCCAAAACAGCAATGCAGTCGTCTTTTAGCGTCTTCCATATCCAACAACGTAAACCACGGGCAAGACCTTGCGATGAGTTGAAAAAAGGAAGTCATAGAGTAGCGCGACAATATCTGCATGTTTGTGCGAAAGAGAATATTCGATTCGCAGTTTGGGCTAGGAGAAGCAGAAACTGTAGGGTACGATTGGCTTAGAAATTCTACCATTTACTCTGGCTTGATCATTCGATTCATGTTCTTTTATGGCGGCGATGTGTCCTGCGTCTAGGAAAATAGGGTTGTGATATCAGATATAAAAGATTGTTTTTGCCTTCTACCTTTCTTACACATTCACACGTCAGAACATGTGCACTCCAAAAGAGTACAAGATGATTCATTCTAGTCAGTTGATTAGATTCCATCTATCAATACCATGAAGCATGGCCACCACGGAAAGAGTTCTCCGCATGACCCTTGTGCAATGCGAGAACCCCAAACTCAGTGATGAGCAATTCCAAAAGCTCTGGAGAGATCATCATCCATCCATTGCTTCTGTCTGTTGAGCCCACGACGGAATCTTAGGATGCGCATAGGTAATCGACTTGTCATTTATGTATGTCAAATGATTAAGAATATCATCACGCCACTCCTGAAATCCGGAACCTCACCGAAGGGACTGGCCAAATAGGCCAGGGCCACTCTCGCTTCCTTGGACGCCCACGTCGATGTCATGGTTCACAGCGTGGAGGGCCTCTTGGTAGCTCCTCCTGACTCGGAGTATCCGGCCAAGATGTAGCCCGACGAGACACTCATGCTTGACCACGGGAAGATTCGGGTTACTGTTAAGTAGGCAGAGATTCCCATGCAAGATGAGAAAGCCGTCAACACCGTGGATGGCAAATTCGGCTTTTACGGAGTAGAAATGGAAATTCTGCGGGATAAAGAAGAAGTAAGGCGTGTATATATATGCAAAACTACTCTAGCTAACTATGAGACGTGTATTGCTTAAAATAGAATAAAGAAAAAAAAAGGCCTTGCTAAACCACGTTAGCTCTTTGCCTTGAGACATCTCTCCATCACGAAAGCCTGCCCAATCCCCAGCCGACTGCCTATGTACTTTAGCATCACGCTCAACCAACCAGCATCTGCCCCAGAGACGCCCGCTACTCCCACCATGGCCTGAATAGAGCCAAGCAGACCAAACACCCCGGAGTGCTGAGGAAACAGCTTGCTATTCCCTTTTGTTTTATCGTAGAAATTCAAAATGTAAGGCATGCTAGCACAAAGATCACGCATCATCTCCGATTGGATCTCGTGCGAAGCTTCTCGCTGTGAGGCACACGCCTCGACGAGCGCGGGATGTGCCTTTGTGACGGGTAAATCGATAGTATCCAGATAATGTAAGAGTATCGAGTGGACAGTACGTCGGTAGATGCGGTAATGATTCCAGATGTACGACTGCCAAGGGCATTTGTAGGCGTGGCAAGTGGACCCGTACGCTTTGTCAAACTTGTTCTCGTCGAGGGAGTATTTCCACTTATCGGGGAGGTCTGATTTCCATGCGAGCAGCTCCTTTTCAATGCTCACGGCTGTGGCGATTTTTTCAGTGATTTGGGCAACCTGGCTTGTTTCATTACTTGAAGAATGCAAATCGGCCAGTTTATATACAATGTCGAAAAGACGAGTCGCTGGTTTTAGTTCGGCATCGGCCTTGAAAAAAGGAGATGTCTGCACAACCTCGAGGATGTGAGCTGGAATAGACACCCGTTTAATAATACAGCCCATTGCCTGTAAAAAGAAATCTTTAGATGGTGCTTATACTGTGTGGGTGGGTGCTTGCTTTACGGGGAAGTCCATACCAACATATAGAAAAAGTGAAGAAAGGTTCGTGGATTCGTCACCTTGCCCCAGTCGTCCTTGGTCCAGTGCCGCAGCATGACCGCAGCACCTTGCAAGTGACAGATCCAAGCCTCTTGCGTAGAAGCATCCTGACAAGCAATAATCTGAGGAGGAAATTCCATTAGTTTCAAAGAAAGATCAAAGTCCCAAGCATTCGCCAATAACATGCCTCAAATCTAGCCAACAGCGTCACCGCCGCCACCGTACTCTCCTTGGCCACCTCCTCCCGAACCTTGATCGCCTCATTAATCGAAAGCAACGTCGACCCATACTTTGCCCTCGCCAAGGCCATCACGCCGTGATCTCGCTTGGATACCGCCAGCCCTGCCATGCCCACGGCCACAATCCCCATCATCTTCACTGTCGACATGGCAGACGCCTTTTGCATCTCATAGAGGCGGATCGAACCTGCGATGGAATAGTGCCAGAAGAAGAAGACTTGCGCTACTGATTCTGCGGGGATGGGGAAGTTGAATGTTGGCGAGGGGAGCAGTTCTTGCTGCTGTTGTCTTCGCCGTACTACGGTGTTGGTGGTAGATTGTTGCGACGAAGACGACGATGAGGATGACGATGGAAATGAACACGACAGATTGTGGTCTGAGGCATCCTTGAAAATATTCCTCTTTCCTTGTCTTACCCCCTGCGTCGTCCTCTCCGTCACGTCAACAAACTTCATCTCCATCTCACTTCTATATCCCCAGCAGAACAAGCCCGCTCTCGCACACTGTGCACACCGCGGCCTCGATTCATTACACTAGTCAGAGAATTAGCAAAGTGCATTTCTTCATTTTTCATGTAAATTTCTAAAATTTTTAAGACAAGATTTCGACAACACAAGCAAGGAACTGTTTGTTACCAGGACATACTTTGATTCGACGAGACCTGCAATTCACACACGCTCTACTGCCCTTTCGTGACATTGTAAACTCACACGTTTAAACGATACAAAATAAAAGATAAAAAATGCTTCAAACAAAAAAAAAAAAAAAAAAAAAAAAATGCTTCAAAAAAAAAAAAAAAAAAAAAAAAAAACAAATCACGTATTAGAACATCAAAGTATTATAGCTTGGAATCCTTCACAGATAGGACGGAATTTGCCGAATAAGCCGGCAAAAAGGCTGAAGCAAAGTCGTCAACTCAACTGAACCCTGCGCCGATCTATTACCCCAATCAACGGCAGTTATTCAAACTCACCCAACGACCATCTTATTAATAGTGACAAAGAGTGGTAACCGAAATCCTACGGCCATGCAATAGGCAGCCACAAATTTATAAGCGGTGTGAATATGGTGGATTTCAGGAGGATTTCCCGTTCAAAGAGGCGCGCTTCTCGGCACTCCGGGGAAATAAGGGCTGCCTATATCCGCGCGATGCAGTATCAACTCACAGTCCTACGGTCCCACCTATTCTGAGATGTCATCTACACGGAATTAACTTCACTTCACTTCGCTTCACCAATTCGCAGGACCAAAGAAAGAAAGAAAACCCCATAACCCGGCATCATATATGAATTAATAAAATCGATTTATTGTCTGTCGTCTATGTGTAAACATGACACTCTCCCCTCACCCCAATCAGTTTCACAGAGTCCACTTTTTAAGCTTGTCAATATAGTTTTGTGCTTTTCTAATAAAAAAACCTCTGCTATCTTTGACCTCTCCCTCCCCCTCTCTCTCTTCACAACTACACCCCCCCGGAACTCTGTCTGAACACACAACATCGCTTGAAAATTTCTCGAGGACGCCGCCCCAAAACAGTCCACCTCTTTCTTTTCTTTTTTTTTTCTCTCTCCACCAGAAAAAAGGAAAAAAAAAGTATACTCGCTCCAAGGAGGTTGCACGACAACGCTGGCCCTGAAGGCATAATTCCCGTCACAAGACCATCTATCTCATTCCAACTCCAGAACAAAGGCTAAGAATATTAAAAAACAAATGCCAAGGTCACCAGGATGGAGGAGCCGGAAGAAGAATAAAAATATCACTAGGTCGGCGCCATCCTCTCTTTTGGTGTAAAAGAGGTTGAAGTGCGGTGGTCGGCGTAAAGTGTAAATTGGGAGGGAAGAGATAGTCAGCGAGGTGAAAAAAAGAGAAGAGTTAAATTTCACTATGCGCTGGAACTAAAACTACCCAAGAGGAGGAGAGCCAAGTGGGCCAGAGCCAATCGTAGTCAAAAGGCCCCAGCCATCTTGGCAAGACATCAAGAAATTCATAAGACATCGTCCTGCATCCTCATGAGCAAAAGCCCCCCCAGGGTATCGAAGTTTAAAATAAGGAAATATGATGCACGGATATCCAAAAGGGAAAAAAAAGTAAATGGTAAAAATAGGGCGAAATAAATTTAAAAAGTTAGAAAAAGGGCCGATATAAAAGCGTGTAGATCATCAGTTCCAGCCAAGGGAATTCTCAGCCGCAACAGGGGCGGAGATGTTGGCAGTTCGAGCAGAGCTCGTTCCGCTGTTGTGGCTGTTGCGAATTCCGGTGCCGCCATAGGTGCTCATATCACGGCTCATCAGGGCACCGCCCATGAGGGCAGGACTTCCGTTACCAGTGTACTGCATGCCAGACGAACGCTGGTCGCTGCTCAGGGAGCTGGAGCGGCGGTGAGACTGCTTCTTGCGCTTGTAGCGGCGGGCAATGATGAACATGGCACCACCATAGAGAGAAGCAAGAGAGATGGAACCGAGGGCAATGCCAACGGTCTTACCCTTCTGGGACGATGTCTGGTTATCCGTGCTGCTAGTGCCAAAGGCATCGTTGCCAGAGCCAGGAGCAGGGGGGGCGCCGCTACCGCCATCGCCGGCTGAGCCAGAGCTGCCACCCGCGGAACCGGCATCGTCGATCTGGCCAAAGATGCTAATCTTGGGGTTGATCTGAGCAGTCAAGCTGCGAACAATGGGGTCGGGGTTGTTGTAGATGGCAGAGTTGGCAACCGACATATCCAGCTGAAGCTTATCAATGAGGTTCTGGGGGTAGTAGATGACGGCCAGAGCAGTGACATAGCCCCACTGGCTACGGGTATCGTAAGGGACAAGCTTAGCAACCTGAACCTTGGAGGCATCGAGACCAGCTGCATTGGCAAGGGCCTCGGGCAAGTACTTGAAGATCTGGGCAGCGGCGACAGTGTTGCTGGCAACAAACATGTAGTTGAGGGGATACAAGAATCCGACCTGGATGGGCTCTGTGCCTTCGGGAGCAGTAGTGGTGGGGTCATTAGGATAGATGATCTTGGGAACATTGGTTGGCAGCGCGGTGGCGGTAGACACAGATTGAGTAGAAGCTGGGGACGTCCATGCATTTGTGGTAGGCTCAATGATGATGGATGTAGGCAGCCAGTCAGCGGTATTGGTCAAGGTAGCGGTGGGCTTAATGCTAGTAATGGGCTCAGCGCTCGAGGACTGCGTCTGGACCGGCGCGGAAGTGACAACCGGTGCTGAAGATTTCGAGACAGTCACCAACGTAGAGGCAGAGGTCGATGTAGGCTGTTCAACGCTGGTGGGGGCCGATGACTGAGTCACAGGAGGAGAGGTAGCAGCGGTAGAGTTGGTCTCAACAGCAGAAGATGAGCCGGTAACCGAGACGGAAGCTGAAGTAACCGGGGGGCTCGTCGGCTCGTCGGAGCTAGTGGAGTTGACAGGAACGCTTGTGGCGGAGCCGGTGGGAGCACTGGTAGTGCTGGCGGGAACGCTGGTGGGAATGCTGGTGGGAACGCTCGTAGGAGGGCTAGAGCTGGCAGGGGGCTCGCTGCTGGTAGAGTTGCCAACCGGGACATCGGAGCTTGTGCCTGTGCTTGTGGTCATCGGCGGGAGCGACAGAGGGATCGAGATGCTCAGGCCGGTGCTCGAAGTCGAGGGAGCCTCCGAGGAAGTTGCGTTGCCAACATCTGAGGCAGATGTCGAGGGCGTCGAGGTGGGAATCAAAGGCGGCAGAGTTGTTGGCAGAGACAAGGTGGGCAGAGTCAAAGGCAGAGACAAGGTGGGCAGAAGGCCCTTTGAGGTAGTGGATGAAGAAGCACCAGTACCGGGAAGCGATGTCTGAACTGGGAGGCCAGATGAGGTCTGAGACTGAGAGACGGAGATATCAGCGATGGTGGAGTTGCCCGAGACGCTGTTATCAGCGGTGCTGCTGGCACTGGCACTGGCGCTGGAAGACTCAGCGGTTGTGGAGGAGGGGAAGAGCACGCCGGTGGGAGCAATAACAATTCCGGTGTCAGTAGCCTTGGACGAGGTCGCGGAAGCGCTGGCCGAAGAGGAAGCCGCAGAAGAAGTCGATTTGTCTCCAAGGCTGAGACCAATGCTGATGCCCGAATCAGCAGAGCTGGTAGGGGTAGCAGAAGTCACAGGGGAAGAGCCAGTTCCGGTAGGGATCGAAGCGCTGGCGGAAGGGGTAGAAGAGGTTGTCGAGCTTCCTCCGAGTCCCAGGCCGAGGCTGATGCCAAGCCCGTCAGAGCTGGTCGGGGCCGAAGCACTAGAGGAAGTGGCTGCGCTAGACGAGGCCGAGCTAGCGGAAGCCGAGCTAGAAGCTTCAGAAGACGAAGTCTGAGAAGCAGCAGCAGACGAGGAAGCAGAGCTGGCTGAGCTGGAATCTGCTGAAGAAGAGGCAGCCGAGGACGACTGAGAAGCAGAATCCGAGCTTGGTGTTCCAGAAGGAGCAGGGCCCGGGGCAGTTCCCTCGGGCGTAGGCGTAACAATGATTGTCTTTTGTCGAACAATGGTCGTCACACTTCCCGATGGCGTGGAGCTGGCCGAGGAGCTGCTGTCTGACGAGCTGGTAGCGGAAGTGGAAGAGGTGCTTGAGGTGCTTGAGTGGGCAGCACCCGCTCCCGCGAGGAGGCTGGAAATGTAGTCGGCCAAATCCTGGCTAGTCGTCGAGCTGGTGGTGGTGCTGCTAGAAGTGCTGGCCGTGGAGCTGGTCGTGTGGGAGGTTGTAGAGTTGGAAACGCCGCCAAGCTCGCGCTTGACCCTGTGAGGGTAGTAGAACTTGGGGCGCTCAGCACCAGAGGCGGCCACGGACAAGGCGAAGGTGGCCGCCAAAGCGAAAGCCTTGGTCTGCATGGTTGCGAATCGTTTCCTGGTCGTCGCGTAGAGTAACGAATGTGTATGTATATATTCCTCCCTGGTTTAAAGGAGCGTGGAGTTTTATGTTGCAAGGCAAATATACTATGCCAGGCGTTAGCAATATGAAAACGAAGAATCAAAAACCTCTATTTCAAGGCAGAGCGGAGCGCCTCACTGTCAGGAACAGGTTTCAACGAATGTAATTGACAAATGTCAAAGAGTGTGTTGGTCTGCGAGGTCAAGTCAGCGGAGAGCTTCTCCAGCGCTTTTCACGATGTGGTCTTTTCCCAATACGAGGTTATGCGTCATCAAAGCTAGCCACTGTCGGCATTCTTCCATTGGGCCAAGCGAATATAGATTGCATTGACCAAGAAGAAGCCAAATCCCCAGCGGCCAGCCAGATTGCGCCTGGAGCACACCATCTCGTCTCTTTTGCCTTTGCCTCCTCTCGTCCTCGCTCTTACACGCCTCCCGGCCAATAACCCCGTCTCCTCCAACCACAAACGATCGATATGCGAAATAAACACTCACATTTTTTAATTGCGTGTGCCAATACGTATGTGCGATAAAAATAAAAATCAATAAAATGAGCGTCGGGTTGTTGAATAAATCGTCATATAGCGTCCGTCACCGTGGAACCGCGTTGGATTGTGGGGAGCCTGGTTTTCGCAAAGGCAAGTTCGAACGAAGGTATAGCGTAGCGAGAACCTCCCGAGGCCCCTGGGGTCATTCAATCATGAAAGCACCAGATTCTCGACAGGTTGGCGTTGACGCGCGAGCGAGCGCTGGGTCGAGAAGTCGAAGGGGGGAACCACGTCGCCTGGCGGGAGTGTTGTCGAATGAGCGGGATGGCGATGGATTGGGAGGGAAGAGGAAAAAGGACGCGGGAAGGAGGGAGGAAATAAGACTTGGAGATTGCGCCGCAAGCGAAAAAGGAACGAGAGACAGTGGATGGGAAACACAGAACAGGGGGGTGTGGGATGGCTTTTGGCAGGGGAAAGGAAAACGAGGAGACGACAGAGAGCAGCGAGGAGGGAGTGCAGAAATTGTTTAAGTCGTATGGGCTCTAGCGCTGCGCGACGACGGGTCGCTGTACCGCCAAGCGGGTGCGTGGCCAGGTACTGTGGCAGGTACCCAGCCGGAGCCTCTTGCGGGCAGCTGCTGCGCGGCAGGTCTGGAGAGTACGGGGCTCCATACCGGCAGGCTTGTACCGGTACACGTTGCGCTGCGCTTACAGGGGATGCCATGCCACGGGAGCTCTCCGCAGAGTTTCAAGGCAGGGCCGGGACATGCCTTTTTCGTCCTTTTTTCTCTCTCAACTAAAGTATTACAGGTGCTACGACTAATGGAGCACATGCCAGTGCTCAGCGGATGGGCAGACCTGCTGGCAGCTTCACCGGAATCAAGCAGAGAAGAAACGCCACCGGGGCCTTTGCAAAACAAGAATACTGTACATACAGTAGGCACACTGCCAATAACAACAATAACAGCTCCAGCTACTATAGGTAGGTAGTAGGTATACGAGTGGCGCTCTCTCCCTCGTTCTCCTGCCTCCCTCCATTCTCCCCTCCCGATGTCACACCGCGGCTGGGGGCGATGCGCTGGAATGGAGGGTGGGCAAGAAAAGAGACCACCGGCGCACCAACGCTGCGGTGCATTGGCCCAAACCAGGTACAGCGTCGACCGGGGATGCGATACAGAGCGCCAACATGCGTGAACCGGCGGCAAACCAGGTACCGCCAGCTGCGGCCAGAGGTTGCGACTGGCGGCATGTGGCGGTAAAAAGCCATCTACTGTATATGAGTACATAAACACAGATTGCAAGCGAGAGAGCACAGTATACAGTAAGAGCCTCCGAGCTTTTTTGCTCTGCCAGGGATCCTTTACCCCTGTCCCCGGCCAGGGCCAAGGATTCTAACGAGGGTTCCCTCGTCAGATGAAAGAAACTTTTGATTCATGCGACCTCTCAGAGCGAGAAAAGCACCGCCACCGTGCCGTCTAGGCGGCGAGGGTTGGAAATTGCACCCGCCAAAACGGGACTGGCAGCAGCAGCACATGGTGGGCCGCGTTTTTTCGGTGGGCGAGCGCGTGGGTTGCGCCATGGCAGGACGGGGCACACAGTACTGTAAGAAGGGGACCAAATAGTGCGGTACTTTGCGGTGGGCGGCCTAGTGTTACGGCTTCTGTGGGCTCAGGCGGCATGGCTTAAACGCGCATCAGGTACCGGTCCATCGCGCGCAAGAACGGCGGGCCAGGGGTAAAACAGCGACATGCTGCCCCATTGGCTGGCGACCCACGAGCCCACGCTACGGGCGATTTTTTTTAGAAGCTGGTGGTGCGGCGAAACGCCTCGCCAAGTACCTCGCAAGTACCTGCTCTCTCTTTCTCCTTCTTGCCCAGCCTTTCCATGGCGGCATGTAGGTATTGGTGGCATTTTGTTCTCCCCTTCTGGACCTGCCGATCAATCGCCCGTGGCTCAGATTGCCGTGGAAAAGCAAGCTCCAGCTCGCTGCCAAAGGTGGCGGAGGCATGCCATGCAACGCTCACTGACCTGCCACGAGCAGACGCCTGGAGATTTGCTTTACTCAGCACAGGGTTTCCGAGCCCACGACGCTCGTACTGCCACATGCCTGTGCGCGGTGAGGAGCAAGACAAGAAAGATATCGCCATTTTCATGATGGCTTCACCGTCGATCGGCCAAGTACCGGCCGTGTACTACGGTTCAACGGCTGTAATATCTCCCATAGCCAGGTAGCACCGCTGCAGTGCTAGGGAGAACTACAGCATACCGCTCCTCTTTGTCTGCTACTAACCAATAAGTCGGAGTAAGCAGTAGAAGCTCACGACATGCGGCTAATGCGCAATTCTTTGCGTGCAGGCACACTCTCTCTGGACAGTCACGGAATAGCTCATGCATGGCCTGATTGATTGCCCACTCAAAAATCCCTCGCCAGGCTACGGAATCCGTAAAAGAGAGGCTGTCGCGTTCCAGCTGCTGGAGCTGCCCGGGTTGGGTCCCATGGGCTTACAACAGCCAAGCTCTGGCTGGTCGGTGACAAGGGTTTTTTTTTTTTTTTTTTTTCTTCTTCTACTTGCTCATCAGCTTGTTGCGACAACCGGTCCTGCGGCGCACCCAGAAAGTGACTTGCAAAGTACCTGCGCATCACCTGCCCGAGCACCCGCGTGAACCCCTGGCGCCGGGAGGGTTCCTTGGCCAATAGCGACAGCGCTAGGAGTCTTAGCTCGTCTCGTCGCAGGATTGGCGTCGTGCCTTTAATATTAACGGCCGAGAGAGAAGCCAGCTTTTTGGTAGCTCCCAAAGTCACTCTACACTGCACATTTGCGCTGCAGAGTACATGTTTCTTCAGCACCAATTCTTTTTTTTCTGGGGGAAACCGTTTGTTTTTCTTTTTTTCACTCTACGCGTGCTTCTCTTGGATTCCGTCCATCCGTTTTCTGTCTTGTACAACGCTCCGGCTGCCCCATACAGTGCACTGCCATGGCTGCTTCAGGCTGGCCGTTAGCATCGAACCCGAGCTTCCTCGCCTGCGCTGTTTTCCCCCTCCTTCTTGTAGCAGCACCAGCTATCGCTGCCTATCGTAGTTAGGGGCCCTGCTTGTCAGTGGGCTTAGCGTCGACGGTTGTAATGGATTGGTTCCTGGCGCCAAGCCGAGCAGGCAAGGCTGTCACCATTGACTGTAGTTGTCAATAGTACCAGTACATGGCACCAGTGCTAGTCGTATTAGCCGCAGTATGCACAGTAAAGAGGAGGAGGAGAGGCCAGGAAAAGGGCCTATTCCCGAGTAGCCTGTACGCGTGCAAGCCGTGGTGAAGCGTTTAATTGCAGTAAATTACAGCGCGGCCATCCGGTAGCGTGTACATCGACTTGGCGAAGGTGTGTAGATCAATTACTGCTATCAGGTAGAGCCGCGTGCCGTCCAAATTCATGCAACGCAAATCGAATCAGATCCGGAACCTTCCAGGCCAGCGAATAATCAAAGAGCAGAGCCCTGCCAAAGCAAAAATCAGCTCATTTCGATGCTAGTGTATGCCCGATTGTGCGCACAAGTAGCAGAGCAGCATACCTACTGTACTATGACTGACACAGCAGCTGCTGCTTGGTGGTGGGCAATGGGTGCATGTAACCACCACATTCAAGGGCTCATTTTACGTGCATTTCGGTGTGTATAACAAGCAATGACGAGGCGCGCTGCTATTCGACCAAATGCAGCTCACTATCACTGCTGAATCCAAATCAATCTCCCGTGCATTAAGCAGGGCACGACGCACGTACAGGGTGCTTATGCATACTGTAGGATCTCGCCGTGTGCGTGGCTGGCCCGCGTTATCATCCCGCTGCAGGTACCAGCTGCCGCTGGCTGGGACCAGCATCAGCCTTCGGGATACCGTACAGTACACGTGCAGCCCTCTCTTTGCCCGATTGTCTGGCTCTCGTCCGGTGCCCTGGAGCGGCCATAGCCGTACGTGTATTTTGGGGCGCGTCCATCGGAGCGGTAGCATCTACTAGGCCGCCAGTTCCAATGGATCACTCTCTTATACGGCGCTCGCCCGTGTTAAGATTACGGGGCTTGGCCAAGCAGCCGCTATTGGGTTGGCATACTGGCACACACCGTTTACACCGCAGGCCCTCATTTCCATTGCTCCAGCCGAAGCTGGAATGCGTGTTCACTCTGTAACGAACACTTTTTGTGTCCCAATGCCTTGCGGAATGTGGGAATTCTCAAGGATCGCTGCAAGCTGGTGTTTGTTGAAGAAGGGCCCCAGTATTCCGTTTCTCTTTTTCTGCTTCTGCTCTGCCCTTTGTTTCAGCAGCAGCTGAGAGGCCTCTCCTCGAACCGAGACAGGACAAGGATGGTGCCTCCTTTTTTTTTGTTTCTTTTTTTAAGCATGCGATGCGACTCTAGTCTGCCGTAATCGACCAGTATCGGCGTAGTTGTTCTCGATACGAGCACAGACTACTCCGTATGGAAATGTACTAGTACTGCTAGCACCGATTGCGACACGCCACGGCCGTATCAGGTTGCTGCCGTTAGTTGGCATTTTGGTGATTCAGCCTCAGCCTTGTGACTCGGTGTCTTGCTCAGTGGTGGAAAACACACTCGTCATTATCACGAGTTCATCCGTATGCTGTGGTGAAACCCACCGGAACACCTCCATTTACGGCGACGCTATGCTCATTTTCGACGCACTCATGCACTTCTACTCGTACTACTGCATGGCACCGCCATTTAGTCGAGAAAGGGGGGAGTCTATGAACAGCCGCCGTTGCCAAGAATACGAGTCGGTCCTAGCTCAAATTGTTCATCGTCGCTTGGGGTAGTCTGTAGTCTTGGGCTAAATGTTTAGCAGGTTCTCAAACACTTGGCAGACGGACGGCTTCGTTATCTACCCTAGGACGGGGTCGGCTACAAATGCCAGATCAGCCAAATAGAAGGTCAGGACGTTAGATGATGCCATTAAAAGACGATCATGCATTTGTTTGTAAACAATAAATGCAATTGATAGAGGGTTAATGCCGAGTCTCATTTTGATACTCTATGGTTTCTCCCTCGTGATATATCAGCCACCGTTAATGTAAAACAGCCTGAATCGATTCCTCAATTTGACGTCATTGGTATAAGGATAATAAGTAAGCTCATAAACGCTAAATATTATGACTAACAAAGATTGTTTATTTTTTTATTGCTCTGCTCACAATTCTTTACATCTGGCGTCTTATACACGAGTTGCAATATTATTCTCCATATGGAACGTTCTTATGCATAACTTTGGTAGGGCCATTCAATGCAAAAGTAACTGTTTGAAAATATAAATGTGTGCTCCTCTATCTATCTTTATTATTCATGTTAAAGGGCTGCCGAGATATCTACCTTTGACATACCTCATACTAGAAAACCTAGTTCGCACACATGATACCCTATATGAAAAAATCTTTCAGCTTCAAGCAAGCGTCGCTCACATCGCCACACCTGTAATCAAGCGCAAACAGATATGCAAAAACGAATAATAAAAAAAAATTTTTTTTTTCTTTTTTTCCATGCAAATGTATTACTAACAATAGGACTTCACCCCTTATAACAGGTAAAAAGAGAAAGAAACGAACGAAGAGCAAAGGAGGAGCTCAAAAAAAAAAAAAAAAAAAAAAAAAAAAAAAAAAAAAAAAAAGAGAGAGAGAGATGATCAAAAACAGGGAAAACAAACCAAACTTCCTTGGTAGCAAAACAAGAACAAAGTCTCAATTGTATCAAGAGCGTCTAGAAGCTCAATATATCTCTAAATCTATACAGGTTTCTGGTTTCATCGGTGCTCTAGGACTCTCTATCGAGTCCAAGTCAGGAGAGAACAGCAGCCGGATCTTAGTCCCAATCCATAACTCCACAAACAATGTTTTTTTCAACATCATTTCAATATGTAAAGCGCCATATCAAATACAAAAAAGCGCTATGCTTAAAAAATTCCGAGTAGAGATGAGGCTCGTAAGTTGGGTTGATGATATCTGAACCGCCACTAAAGGCGACCAACTCGAGCATATCCTATATCCAAAGTAGGTCTTCAATTGGATGATTGTTGCCTCCATTTTGTTTAACGCCGTTTACGTGTCATATCATATTTCATTGAGCAGTTTGCTTGCTCCAGCGGGTATCATGAAACTCCCTTCAAAGCCGTAGCAGACCATCGCCTAGTCCAGGCCATAGGGACCGTCGGTCGGTTCATCTCAAGACCAGCCAAGGGCAACGTGGCGAATTGTAAATTGCCGTAGTAAATCTCGGCGTTTTCTTTCATCTATTTCTCGTAAGAAAATATCATATCACGATGTGCCCTTGTTTCACCATACAATTGACCAGTCGACCATGGCGAGGAGGTCGTGATAAGAGACGTCCCGGTAGGTGGGATCCTGGAATGCCAAATTCAAGTCTATATCCGCAACCATGTTGTTTATTTGGGGTATTGCATCATCGATGTGCGTATTTTCGATCTGGGGTATGATGTCGTTGATGTGAGGTGTTATATCTTGGATATGAGATGCTATACCATGAATCTGGGGCATTGTGTTATCCATTTGCGTTACCGAATCACCCAATTGAGTCAATTGATGATCCAGCTGGGTTGTTATATCATTCATTCGAGGTGATGTGCCGCCGATCTGAGTTATTGGATTATCCATCTGAGCTACTGCTGCATCAATTTGAGCTACTGCTGTATCGTCCACCAGACTTATACCATCAAGCGGATCAAGCTGCCCTGTAGGAAGTATCGACCAGTCAACCATGGCCAGTAGGTCATGATAAGTGACGTTCTGATACGTGGCATCCAACTCTGCAAAGTCATGTGTCACGACATCGTCAACGGGAACTGGCGAAGAGTCTTTCCGCCGGCGTGGACCTCTGCTGCTGGGGACTTGCAACTTCCGTGGCGCCCCGGACCGAGGCCGGCTCTGATTTTCCTTGCGCTTAGCCTCTTGCTGACAAGTGTATTTGATGGTTGAAAGCGGCACTTCTGCCAGCAGCTTGAATATCCGCCTGTATCCATAGCCGTGACTATGCAGCTCGCAGATCTGCGATCGCTGTTGCGGCGATAACTCTTTGCCACGCACCATTGTTTCTTGTCGTTTGAGAAAAAAGCAATGAAAAATAAATCTTGGCAGCTTCAAGAGCGGCAGGCTGGCAGCGAGGAGGCCCTGTCGGGCTTATGTATGCAAACGTTGCTTACTGCGTGGTCCAGCAGGGGGGGCTGTACTCTCCGCCGTCCCACTGAGAATCCTTCCTGTCGATAAGATTGACGTGCGTGCGTGCACATAATCAAGGGTCTGCCCGCAATGGGACAGTCGTTATGACGAAAGTCAAATCAGAGTGCATCACTTCCAACTTCATGCTCAGGTGGAGGATAGCGCAATGAAGGCCCCGCCCTTCAGATCTTGAGATGCCACTGCTAGTGTTGCGTTACGATTTATTCGCCAGATCAGATCGCCTAGCCCTGTTCTACGCCGCTCATTGAATCAGAAGATGTATGTTAATAGAGTACAGATGTGATCAAAGAGATGAATCTGAAGTGGTATGGGTCAGCCGGTGTAACTTCTCTGCTGATTGCCAAGATCGCGATGATTAGCGGCCAACGAGGACAGAAGAACTGGGACTACAAAATGAATACGTGCGTATAAACTACAACATGAACACCATTTACACCAGCCGACTCTTGTTATTATATGCGCATAATCTTGAAGTGTATGTTTCAATTCTCGCATTCCCTGTTTTTCTGTCCCCTACTTGACGGCGGATTACAATGAGCTAATGATAATGCACAGATGAGGTGCAATATGCCGCCATGCGTAACTAGGAATGTGTAACTGGTAGAAGTCAGCAAGCATGACACAGGGAATCGCACAAAGCCATTCTCTACCCATAAGCAATGGGAAAAACGACGCCGAATGGAACATGGCCATGATGCTTTCGGCATGGAGTAGACACGGACGTGTAGAAACGATGTAAATCCCTCTCTACTGACCTATTTGGGTACAGGGTAGCTCGGCTAAATGGGCGCTAAACGCAAATCCTCCGTTCGAAATCTCCATGACAAGTGAGCAGTCATCATCGGACGATACACACAGCATCCACATGAATACAGCAACAAAACGCTGGCTACTTGGGGCCTGATTGCCAATCTGCGCACACGCTTATATGTGGTAATACGGCTCAATTGTTGCGGGCAAAGAGGCTCCAGCTTCAAGCATAGATCTGATCTCGGGCATCAGCCGGCATCTAAAACCCGTTGGCGCGTCAGATAAAGCACAGAAGCCTTGACCCCACCCCCTCCGCGAAACGTGGGCCCATCATCTTGCCCTTGTGGCGTTCCGCAGCGCGGCTGTGGCTCGAGCCCATCATGCGACAAATCCCCTAAACCGTGTCTTCTCTTTTCCCTCTTCTCCTGTATGAAGCGGTAGCCCGTCTAGTGAACACCAGAGGGAGAGGCTCTACTCCCGACATTCCAACCATGGCGCGCCGTCAGCACCTCACAGTGTCCCTCTTGCTGGGCGTGTGCTTGTTCTTCAGCATCACCTACTTCTTCTCGGGCTCGTCCAGCCACCATGTGGATCGAATCCCGGCGCCGATGGGCGAGTCTCCGGCAGAATCCAGGGCAGAGTTCAAAGTGGACCTGGGTGATGTGCCGGCTAGTCTGCTTGAAGGAGAGTCAATAGCACCCAAGCTGGAGAATGCAACGCTCAAGTATGTCTCTCCCTCTCCCTTTTGCCCATGATGCTATCATCTTGGTTTGTAAGCAGCTGGTCTAACATCCTGTTTGTCATGTCGTTATAGGGCCGAACTGGGTCGTGCAACATGGAAATTCATGCATACAATGGTTGCTCGATTCCCCGAAAAGCCTTCACCCGAAGAGCGCAAGACTCTCGAGACGTTTGTCTACCTCTTCAGCCGTCTATATCCATGTGGTGATTGCGCAAAGCACTTCCGGGGGATCCTGGAGAAATACCCTCCTCAGACGAGCAGTCGAAATGCGGCCGCTGGCTGGCTGTGTTTTGTACACAATCTGGTCAATGAGAGGCTGAAGAAGCCCATCTTTGACTGTAACAACATTGGTGACTTTTATGATTGTGGTTGTGGAGATGAAGATAAGAAGAAGGAAGAAGGGAAAGCGGCTGGGGAGTTGGTCAAGGAATAGACTTGGAATAATCGTAATAATGATGACTAGAGATAGACTAGCGAATTTTTTTCAGTGAGCTTTAATAATTTATTAAAAAGCAGCAGGAAATATGTTGTTTCTCTCTCGATATATCACTTTTTGAACGGTTCAATAGCTCGTTCAGGGACGGGAGTCCTGAACTCTACTCTCCAACGTTCAGCTCGATTTTCAGCTACAATTGGCGTTTTATGAATGAGTGAACTCTCAGAGAGTTAGAATTCTACTATTTTGCAAAGATATCTGTTTAGTCCAGCTATTTATTCTGGCTGTCAAGATCTTTGTGGATAAGACGCCGATCAATTCGATATCACGTGATATATCATGTGTCGACGCAAGATGTGGGCCGGACGGCGCGGCTGCGCGTTCTCAGAGCTGCCTGAGCTTTGATGTGGCGGTAGTGCCAGTAGTGAGCTCCAGCCTTCCCAGACATCAGCGCAACTACGCAACCACCCAAACAGCACACGACGACCTGCCATCCCACGATATCTTCGAATATCCCGAGACTTTTACGAATTTACGTTGCAATTCTTATATCACAATGGAGTTTGGCCATGCTGGCGTGCTGAATGAAGGTACGATACGAGCTGCAGCCCGGCATTCTGCCGATGACCCCTCGTTGACTTGATGGACAAACAGATGGCATTCATGTCGATATGGATCGGTTGAAGAAGGGAGAAGTCAAGTGAGTCCATATACTGTTAGCTTTTATGCCATCTTGATTGTTTTACTAACTGGATGCCAGCTTGGGTACTTCTATGTATGCTCTTCCACCCCGCCAAAACGTACAACGACCTAACGAGATGATAGTATGGCTGTGACATTCAAGGATGGAGTTATTCTGGGTATGGCAGCATCCGAAGAGGCGCATATTTAGAGATGGATGCTGATTACTGGGCCTACAGGAGCCGATTCGAGAACAACCACCGGCGCTTACATTGCCAATCGAGTAACAGACAAGCTGACCCGAGTACACGACACCATCTGGTGCTGCCGATCTGGCTCAGCCGCCGATACGCAGGCCGTTGCCGACATTGTCCAATACCAGCTGGGGCTCTTTGCCATGCAGAGCGGAAAGCCACCGATGACACAGACTGCAGCCTCCATCTTCCAGGAGATTTGCTACGCCAACAAAGACAGATTATCGTCAGTAACACCTTGTTCCCACATGAGCTATGCAATGATGAAATGCTGACACAACATAGAGCTGGTCTGATTATTGCAGGCTGGGACGAGCGATTCGGCGGCCAGGTTTACTCTATTCCCCTAGGAGGTTCATTGCACAAGCAGGCATACGCCATCGGCGGTTCAGGATCGACATACATTTACGGATACTGTGATGCCAATTGGAAGGAGGGCATGGAGGAAGCAGAAGCAGTCGCCTTTGTCAAGGGCGCGCTAAGAGAAGCTATCAAGTGGGATGGAAGCTCTGGCGGTGTTATCCGCATGGTTGTGTTGACGAAGAAGGGAGCCGACCGACACCTGTACCTACCGGATTCAGACTACAAGGTGCGACATGATTAGATGGGTGGATGATGGCAGAGCGGGCATGGTCGTGTGTACAGTCCATGAGCATTTGCTTTATAGCTGAGGTGGAAGTCGACAATAGACAGATCGACTAGAGCCATACTTGTTAGAGACAATGAGATGCCAGTGACTGTAAATTGGATGCTGCATATTGAAGCAAGTGAAGATTGGGCGGCGAGACTGAATGTTATACTAAGGGCAGGCCCCTGGAGATTTCAAGCTGCCTGGGTAGTCGCAGGCGTTTTTCATCTGTAGACGAGGGGGGAAATGCAGACCGCCTAATCTATGGGCCAGAGGCATGTTAGCGGGTTAAAGGAAGGTTATAAGAAGAATGGAGAATGTCCTTATAAGGCCGGTAATGAATACGAAACGGCTCGTGAAGCTTAGTAAGAGAAAAGTTGGATAAAGCTGAATCTCAGCTGAATCTCTAGGGTGGTTCTTAATGCTCTAAGCATAAGAATGTAGTCTTCAAAATAATGTTGGTGCGGATAGAGGCGGGCTGAAAGAATATCTTGTAGGCATATGACGAGTTAAAATGATGGGGGAAAATCAAGTCAATGCGATGTAGGCAATTAATTAGAAGGAAATTGTGCGGCATGTAGGATTGCTCTAGACCTCACAATATGCGAACATGGAGATATAAGGCAAAGAGAACACACATCCGCCTTTCACTCTCATTTCTTTCATAAACTTATTAGCGGGTACCAAACATATTGGGAATGTTATAACCATGAGCACAAGGAGTCTTTTATTGCGCCCACTGCTATGATACTGTACTTTGAGTTATTGAATTTAAATACTTACTAGGTAGTGTTCTGCTACTTCTACTGTCTTTACTGCATCTGTAGCATTTACTGCTTCTATCATGTAAATAATATGGCTTAAACAGACATCTAGCAAATATGACAATAGAGACTGGTGTCTGGTGGATTAGGCGAGGCAATGTCGCAAATTTAGTGACAGAAAGCATTTCGCCGGCCCTGTATTGTCATGTTCAAGCGTGCCCATCTCGGCATGTGACGTAGGATAGGCACTAGGAGTTGTGGCAAATGATAGCTGCAATCGCAGGTCATACGAGCAGTCTCCGTCTTTGGCATCGCGGGGAAAAGGGCTGGTGGTCCACGAGTCTGGACGAGGCAAGTGATCTCGATGGATGATGTGCACTGCGGCTCAAGTGTAGAGGCGGCTGGGTTGGTGGCCCTACAATAGAATGGCTGAACGCACTACAGGCGTGATGATGATCGGGAACGCACGCATAGCGCTTGGTGAGTGCGAGATGCACTGATCTGCAGACATGGACCCTCCTACAGGTGATGCATTGCACCATGGTGCATGATACGGCTACTAATTCTGCTAATTACGCCTACATATATCTTGATTCTTTTTTGCAAGTCATGGAGGGGCTCGCAGATCGGCGAAAATAAGCATTTTAGTGACGCCTGAGCCAAGCCTGGGAGCGACTCTTATCCTGTCATTGTCCCCTCCATTACAGGGCCTCTTAAGTGATATTGAGGGGAGCTGACGTATTGAGCCATGTAATAACGGGTAGTGATGGGCATAGAGGGGATGGCATGAGCGAAAAAAAAGAAATAGGGGTCCTCGTACGGCTTGAAACTGAGACATGGCTTTCTGCATGTACTTTTGTGTACTCTTTAACGCGCAATCAAGATGGTAGTCGACGATGGTCCTTTGTAGTGCTTCTAGCAGTTATGAAGTAGCATCAGAATGGAGATTTCAAGCTGCGCGGCACATTAACAGCCTATGAGCTACGATTTAAACGCTCGTCCTGCTAAAACCAAGTCGCCGCCGCTAGTATTTGCTTGCATCGACCTAGCCGCCAACCAGAAGCCTCATATCTGCTTATTAAGGCAGAAACAAGGCAACCAGAGCTACCCTTGCAAGCCTGGGCTTTGGGCAGCCCACGTGCGGCATGTCTTGGCTGAGAAGCGAAGCTGGTTTTCTGAGGGCCTGGGCCTATGAGATGCATTGAAATGGGGGGATGGGCGGGCGGTTTGGCAGTGCATGGCTTGTACAGCATCGGAGCTTGGGCACGTTGGACGAGGGTTGGACAGAGCCCTTCTCTTGGTATTTGCTTTTGACCTTGCCGCTGTTGCTGGATGCAGGCATCTCCCTGTTGGCTGTGCTCGTAATGTTTATGACGGAATGGTGTTTCAAGACCAAGGAGTATAAGCGAGCTGAGCTGAGCTGAGCTGAGCTGAAGATTGAGAGAAGGGCAGTGGAAAAGGGACATAACAAGACGTCGGATAGCAATATCAACAGCTCTTACTTGTAGTGCCTGAGCAGTGGACACGCCATCCATCCAGCTTGTGCCCTGATCGCGGGTGGCCCCGTTTCCATTCCGCTCGTAACAACCTGTTTTTTCCCATCTTCTAATAATTCATCGTCATTACCTGTCATCCGCCGCAACCCGCCTCATTTCTCCATCGCCGAGAGGAGGACCAGGAGCAAGAGAAGCGTGCGGTTGCTTTTGGGTTTTGGGTTTTGCACCGCCACCAAGGCTGCTCTGCTCTGTTCTGACTGCTCTGCTCTGACTCTGCTCGGCTCTCAATCTATACCGTGATGCTCCTCTTCTGTCTGCTTTAATAGCTGCATTGACTGCATCTGCATCTCCACCGCCAATCTGCTCGTCGTACAGAGATTACGCACGGCGACTTACATACCTACAGATAGAGGTACATATACAGCTGCACACACATTGGTGCATTTTATCCCCTCTCCCATCTTCCTCTCTCTTCTCCCTGCACTGCTGCAGTCCTTGTCTCCCATCCCCCCTCTTTTTTCCGTGGCTCGAGCCCAGACCCAAACGTCGGCATCTTCTCTACACTATACAGTATTGAAGCAAAGCTTAATAGCGGCCTCTACCTATACATGGCTAGCTTCTGACCTACCCAAACGACCCCAAACATCCGCTTGACATACTTACACACGCGCATTGCTAGTTGGCAATAGCCCTGCCCGCCCGTGGTGGTGGTTTCGCTGCTTCTGTGGCTGGTCTGCCTCGTGGTTTTATCCCCCTACGCGGTGTCCCGAGAAAACAACCCTGGCCCTTTGTTTCCCTGCGCTCCTCTCACGAGATCGATCCGATCGTGAGGCAGATTGGGCCTTGTTGCTCGTGGCCAGATTTGCTCGGGGGCAAACAGTTCTATATTTGTTGGCCTGTTCATCCATCTCCAGCCTCTGATAAAATCGTCACTGGCTGTGTTGGAGCCCAACCCCTCATCCATACTCATATACACGCAAACTTATATCACTCTATCGTCTAATCATATCGCATCACAGTACTGAGCGAGTCTCTTCTTCTCTTTGCTGTCCATTTGGCTGTGAGTGGAACAATTTTCATTTTGTCTCTTTTCCCCTCCTTTCTTCTTCTCTCCATGTCTTGCTTCTGCCCCTCCTCTCTTCTCGCATTGCAGGTCCCCGCTTTGATGAACCATCGATGCCTTCTCTGCAGGGTTTTGTCCCGAAGCTCCAGGCACCACATGCTTAGAAGCTCCCTACATATCCCACTGCCAATACCTGCCTATCTCCGCCTAGCACCGCTACGTGCAGAGCACTGCCGCTGCTATGAGAGGCACAAAACTCTTGTGTATGGACCCAAAGGACCCCTCCATGTGCTCCCCTTCGCCACCCAAGCTGTGGGTGACGTTGAGCGGCGGCGCCACAGTGGCCCGGTTGAGTGCCATCGGGGATCGCCTTGAGGACTGAATGGGTGAGATGGAGCGGTTGGCGCTGAGGGGCTGAGAGGGCTTGATTCATGTCAAATCACCAGCGCCAGGTGTAGCACGGCTTGGGACGACGCAAAATCGTTGGAAGATACCAAGAAGATGAGTGAGAGAGCGATGTCGGGGCGCTGCTCTCTTCTCTCGTCCTTGCATGGCTGTGGTGTGAGATCTTGAAGCAAGGGCTGTATAAGAAAATCGAAGCGAGCAAAAGGAGACGAGAAAGAAAGAAGAGAGAGAGAGAAAAAAAAAAAGAAGCCAAAATGAGAGCATCTTTTAATTTTCTCATTCTCAGCAAACAAAGCTCTCGTCTCTCAAATAGAGATGCCAAGTGACATCTCTCTCGCGCCGCTGCTCCCGCGATATTGTCGTTCAAGTCGATGACTTTGTGCTCGAACCATTCGACACGTTCTTTTCCCCTCACAGGCTGCTCCCGTCCACCAAGAACCCCCACTGCCGCTACCACCCACTGTGGCCCCCTAAAGCGCTCCCCTGCAGCGCACGCCTTCACTGCCGCCCAGTGGTTCGTTCGCCGGCATCTCCCCTAAACCGCCAACTCCTCTTTCCGACTTCTCCCCATACGGCCCCGAACTCAAACTTGCCTCTTCCATTTTTTCTTCTTCCCTTCTCCCCAGCCCAACTGCGCTTGTCGCAGCTGTACTTGTTCGAATCCTTCCTTTACGACAGCCCACGTCTCTGTTTTCCTTTGTGCTAATTTTTAATGATTTGTCCTGTGCCTTTAGTTGCCGGTCATCTGTTTTAATACTTCTTTTTCTTTCTCCTCTGCTTTTCCTTCCCTGCCGGACCCGTCGCAGCCGCATTCTCGCCCCCCTCCCCCAAACTCAGCCAGAAGCTGCATCGCCATCAGCATCACCATTTCCAAATCCTCAGCTTCTCATCCAACGCGCGCGCCCCTGTTCCCGCATACGATGCAATGGCAGCCGTAATCGGCGACTTTGTTCCTGACCTCTCGCGCTTCCACAGCATGATCTCCAGCACCTCGACATCCGCCATACCGCAGCGCCAGGAAAGCCAGACCCACGATCCCGCGGCCCCCTACCGCTCGTCCAGCCGGCACCGGTTGTCTGGCTCCGTGCCGCGGTCTCAGACATCAGCAGCATCAGCATCGGCATCGGCGTCGGCACCGGATACCCAGAACACCGCCAACAGAAGCACCGCCGCCCCGTCGGCGCAGCAGGGCCAGACGCTGGCAGCGCAGTCGACTTCGCGCTCGGCATCCTCTGGCGGAGCGTCGCGTTTCCCCTCGCCGCCGCCGTCCTCGTCCCCAGCAGCTGTTCCCGGTCCTGTTGCCGCCGACGATGCAAATCGAGCGTCTATGGCATCCCAGACTGGAGACAGCGTCTCCGCAGCCGGCCTGCACCAGCACCCGCCAGCCTCGGACCTGATTGCGCCTCAGAATCAACAGCCCTCGCCCACGTCGGATGATTATCCTCTGAGATCTGGCCAAGCTACCGGCTCCGACTCGTACCTGGTCTCGTCCACGTCCGCCTCGTCCATTCCCGAGCAGAATGTGATCCACATCAAGGATCTCGCTCACATTGAAAGGCTTGCGGAAGCCGACTTGGCTGGTGATGCGGACCAATCCGGCATCCTCCACGACCCGCCGCTGCATCAGACCAAGTACGAGATCAGCGCGATGCCTATCGGAGATGTCATCGAAATGGTCGCCGCTCTGTTGACCAAGATCACAACCACAAACGATCTACAGCACGATGCCATGCAGCGCAATGTTGCCCACCAGCAGCAGGCCAACCTGAACGCAGACGCCCACGGCGGTTCCCAGATGAGCCCGCTTAGTCACTCCGTGCTTGCATTCCACGGTAAGAATGTTCCGGCCATCACCATCTTGAGCTACCTCTCGCGCATCGACAAGTACTGCCCGACCACGTACGAAGTCTTTCTGAGTCTGCTGGTCTACTTTGATCGCATGACGGAGAAGGTCAACGACATGGTGTCTCGAAACGAGGGTAGCAGACGGTCATCGGCGTCGCGACCTCGCGGAGCGTTATCAGTTGCATCCCACGACACCCCGATGGGCGATGCCTCAAGGAGCCCTGATGAGAGCGACGAAGACCTTGCCGACGACGATGACAGCGACGACGACGAGGTCATGGCTGACCCACCGTCTAGATACGCTCGCTCGGCAGGCAGAGGCGCGACACCCGCTGCTGAGCGCTCTCTTGGCCTGCCAACATCGGCGGCGTATTTCGTGGTTGATAGCTTCAATATCCACCGATTGGTCATTGCCGGAGTAACTTGCTCCAGCAAGTTTTTCTCAGATGTCTTTTACACCAATTCGCGATATGCAAAGGTAGGCAAAATCTTGACTAAATACTCTTACTTCTTGCTCTCTTGGCTTGACACTAACTATCGATAGGTTGGTGGACTTCCCCTGCCAGAATTGAACCACCTGGAGCTCCAATTCCTGGTGCTCAACGATTTCCGACTTGCCATTCCAGTGGAAGAGCTGGAGGCATACGCCACGATGCTTGTTGAATTCTACGCCCGAGAAGTGGTGGCTCCTCGGAGCCGTCACACTTAGTCGCGAGGCACAACACAATTCGTGAAATCAAAAATTAAAGTGGGAGAGAGCATCGCAACAGCCGACAGATTTCTGCGACAAGCTCGGTAACATGAGCAAGTCGTGTTTTGGATCTTGGTTGGTGCAACGGTGCTCTATCTCGGAGCCTCGACCACGGCAGCGATATCTTGTAAAGCACCTGTTGGAAATACCCTCTTACCAAAGAGTGGCCGTGGCCGATTGAGCCAGAGAAGACGAATTTGTCTTGCGATCCCTGGTGGATCTTACATACACCACATTTGAAGCGACAAGGAAAGATGTTGGGAGCGAATCAATGGGTATGGGATCACCTTTTATACAATCTAAAACTTGCAAACTTTGGACTATATATCAGCGAGTTGAAAGAGGAGGTACATGGGCATGCCGAGTTGGTCTTGGACTGTGCGGCAAGACTATAGATGGTTTCTAATTGGCGGAGAAGAGAGGGAGCCATGTGTGTGTATGTGCGTGCGCATATGTTAGCCAACGACTTTGATTAGACCAGGGATATGGTACAGCTGCACAAGGCAGGGACAACAAGGAGAGAACGATTCTTTATGGGAGCTCTGATGGGATTGGCGAATTCATTGCAATGGCGCAGGCGGGGTTTGATGGGCCTTGGTCTTGTTCTTTTTTTTTTTTTTTTTCTCTTCTCTTATTCGTTTGAAAGAATTTAAATAGGGGGGTTGTGACGAAGGTCGACGACAACGAGATTTAAATATGCTAGATAGATTTTTTATGATAGCACAATATGATATACTACGCTCTGATTACGAATTCTGTCTCTTTGAACTTTGCTAATAACTATGGGGATTTTGCAACCTGAAAATCTGTGTCCTGAATGTTTGCTTGTTTTAATTTAAATGAGAGACTAAGAATATTTACAATCTGAAACTCGGTCTCGTGGACATTTAGTTTGTGTTGACTTTGATAATAGACTATGGAGATTTTGCAATCTGAGAACTGTATGGATATATAGCATGACCACACCCATGATTTGTATATAACGAAGGCTCTATCTATCTATGTATATTGTATATATTAAGGGGGGAAAAAAGGGGGGAAACCGTGTTCAATCAATCAACTCGTCGCTGAATAAAATGGAGAGAAAAGGGGGCAAAAACGAATGAACTGAAATTAATGTACTGTGCTGTGTTGTGTTGTGCTGATAGTGTAATGTACTGTAATTGCAACGAGATGATGCTTTGGGCGCATGCGTGTACGTGTGCCGTATAGGTAGGTGTATATAGCAAAAAGAAAGTTGCAAGTAACGACAGAAAAAAAGAAGCGAAAAGAAAGCAATGACAAAGGAAAAGAGAAGCGTGGTGGCAGCTATGTATGTGCGAGTGTTGAGTGTAAGTGTATGACCTGTTAAACGACCGTGAAAACCCTTTTTGCTCGATAAACGCCGTCGTGTATGTTATGTTTTGAAGAACAAGAAACACCGAGTTTGTTTCCTCCCTCCCCTCCGTCCTTTATATGCCCCTGTTTGATGAACACCACCCTCCTTTTATGCCCAATATCCTCCTTGCCTCGAAGACGTATGATGAGAGATTGTGTGTATATGATGAGAGAGAGAGAATGAGAGAGCCTTATGTGAAATAGTCGTGCAGGAAAGTGGTGTTCCACTTCCCTGACTCCGGTTCGTTGCGTGATTCCTCCTTTACGTCTTCTTTCTTGTCGTCAGATGTCGTATCCCCCAACTTATCCCCGTTAGTCCACGTCTCCTGGGGAACATCAAACGACAAGTACGCATCCTCCATCTTGACACCAACCTGCCACCTCCCCAGCCACGGCAGGAAAGTCTCATGCCCGCCACAGCCTTCGCCGGCGTTGGGCTGCGCAATGTCGTACCACCCGGCGGTGCTTTTGCTGCAGTACTGCTTCGTCTCGAGCTTGATCCAGCGGTCGGTGCTGGGGAGCTCGCCGTAGGCGCCGTTGCCCTCGGGCAGGGGAGGCATGACGAGGGTGGTGTTGAAGCCGAGGCGGTCGGCCCAGCTGGTGGCGAAGGGGAAGCGCGGGACGAGGGGCATTGGCTTGAAGGTGGTTTGGAAGAGGGGCCTGGAGCTGGGCTGAGACTCGTCTGGGTTGGACGGGTCATCGTGGGGGTAGATTTTGATGGTGGTGGAACCGTCGGCGTGGTGGTCCCAGACGAATTTGGCGAGATGTTTGGGAACGTTCCAGTCTGGAGGAGAGAAAATGTGTTAGTCTTGGTTTCTTTGATTGGCTTATAACATGATATATCGAGAAATAGTAATGTCATGATAACCGAGCCGGGGTTCATTGAATTGATTATAAGAGATAATGATTTAAACTTACTCGTCCTCCCATTGAAGCAGCTATTTGGCGTTGACACATAAATCCTCGTAATCTTGGGGTTGCATCCTTTTGTCTTCTTGCCATCTGCCTCCGTCCTCTCCCAGTCAAAACTGCCTGGCGCAACCAACATCTCGTCGTAAGGGCCAATAGGCGAATCCCTGTAACTCAAGACCTGAATCATGCTCAGCCCGCCAACGGGACGGCTGTAGGCCTCATCGGCAAAAGAGGTGAGTCCCTCGAGGGGAGAGTAAGCGTGTTCAGGAAGAGAGCTGGCGTCTTTCGGCGAGGTCCAGAAGGAAAAGGTGTAAATGTCGCCACGGAGGTTCCATTGCGGCGATAAGGGAGTGATGGGGCCGCCGAAAGATTCAGGAATGACGTTGGTCTCTTTGATGATGGGCTCAGATAATATAGTCTGAGATTTGGCGGAAACATCTTGAGATAGCAGAGGTTCGTGGATGCTGACTTGAGTTGTGGGGGTGGACGGAATGCTGGCGGACGTTGAGGCGGCGGAGGCGTCTTCCCAGGGGGACGATGATACAGGTGACTGGGGTGAGGATGGCTGGTTTTCGATTTCGTCTTCGTCAAGGTCATGAACTTCGTCCGGGTCGAGAGAGGTATCAACAATGCGGAGCTGGGGTTTTGATTTGGCGTCGGCAAAGAGGATAGGCCTTAGAGGAGGAGTTTGTGGAGTGGTGGTAGTATAAGACATGGTAATGTTGATTTATGGTGGTGATTGATTGAAATTGGGTTACATCAGAGCAAGGATGGAGAGTAAGGCGAGTGAGTACCTGGCTTGCAGGTGTGAGTGAGGTTGAGACCAGCTATTAACAAGGGATAGTCGAGAACTGAATGGCAATTGAGTAGTTGACCGAGTTGTAAACGGCGTTGATGGAGGTTGTGGATGGAGGTTGGATATAAAAAAAAAGAAAAAAAGGTAGAAAACCTATTGTAAGAAACGAAGGAAAAGAGAGTGAGGAAGAGAAAAGAGAATAGTCTCTCTTGAAGGCATAGAACGAATGAGTGTGGTGTGTGAGTCGGATGAGAATGAGCGGAAGGGGGGG
>ANCB02000398.1:0-37095 GCA_000331835.2 Trichoderma hamatum GD12 | reverse complement strand
AAGCAGTAGAAGCAGTAGAAGCAGTAGAAGCAGTAGAAGCAGTAGAAGCAGTAGAGGCAGTAGAGGCAGTAGAGGCAGTAGAGGCAGTAGAGGCAGTAGAGGCCGCAGGGTATTTCAAGCATTTAAAAGCAGTGATAATCCATACAACGTCAACTCAGAAGAGTCCATCTTTAATTACTATAAGTAGTGTGAATAGATCCAGACTGTTCCATTAATAATCCACCAAACCCCTTCATACATCCATCTCATGCCCACAGCTCACTGAGGCCTGCCTAATCATAAGTGTATCAACAAAGTCATCACTAGTCTCTCTCGTTTATGCTCCATCTTTCTCCCCATCTCAAATCTCCCATATTTACTCCGCAGACGCCCTGGCCAGAGCCTCATGCAGATGAGGCGGGAATCTGTACCGCAGCTGACTCGTGTATGTCGTCAAATCCAAAATCATCTGCTTCAGCTGCTCCACCATCATCTTCCTGGTGCCCTCATTGCCACTGAACTGTCCATTGACCAGCTGCTCTCGCTGCCTGACGCAGCTGATGATGGTCCACATAATCAGATTAGGCACGTTAATAGAGACGGGCTGTGAGAGGCTAGAGAATTTGGAAGCGTAGGCACGAATTGTGCTGGCATCGCCACCTGCCTCAAGAGGGAGAATATCCAAGCCACGAATTTTCTAGTGGAAAACAAAATGTTAGCATTAGCAAGTTCAAAAATAGAGATATGTACAAGTCATAGCTTGGAAACTTACATCAAGACATTGAGCCCACTGGCTAGCCTCCACCAAGCTCTTGATGCCACTCATCTCAAGCAGCACGCGGCAAGCAATCTTGTTCTGGTCCTGGATGTTGCGGTAGAACATTGCGTCACGCTCATACATGGTCATCATCGTCTTGGCCAGCTCAACAGGGTCATCGATGGCTGCCAAGCTAAGGCTACCGCCTTGTTCTGACTCCTGAGTATTGCCGCCTCTTGGCTTAACGGGCATCAGGCGCATTGGGTCTTCTCCAATTTCCAGAGAGATGGCCTCGCTAAGAGCACGGCTGACAATGGCCACGACTGCGTCATACTCACCAGCAAGGTGATAGAGCAGAACCGAGTCAGTAATACGACCATTCTCATCAGCAAAGCTGGCGGCTTGCAGAGTGACGGTATTGACAAAGTCATCCTGGCCATCAAGGCCAATCAACGGACCACGGCCCTCAATAATACCCAGAATGCGGCGGCCATCAGGTCGAATGTCTCCAATGAGCTTGCTGAATTCTCGAGTCTCCAGCACCAGCTCTCGCAGTGCCTCGTGGCAAAGGCTGCTATGACGTTCTCCAGCTTCTCCGCCCAGATCCGCGTTTAGGCAGATCAGTGTGAGATAGTCAACCGCAGAGACAGCATCGGCAGCTCGGAAATCCCGAGTGTAGTAGCCGATCATGGGACCAAAGTTGATTTGTGGAAGACCCTTAATGCTGTGTGTGCGCAAGTCGTTGGAGGCAGATATCGGGTCGCTGGGACGAAGCAGACCGTAAAACCCAAGAGCCAAACCAAAGTGAACTGCGTCGACGTAGGAAAATGGGTAAAGATAAGAAACAGCGTCCTCAAACATGCCAGATAGGATCTGCAGGTAGAAGAACATGCCACAGCTGCCGTTGTTATCGTCAGAGGCAGTCTTGGGGAAGTGCTTCTGGCCAATCTCCTTGATGCTATTCTGAAGATCTGCCAGTCCATACGATTCTCCAGCCATCTCCAGCGCCTTGTCGCCTTCTCTAGCCAAGTTGAACTGCAGCCAAATCCAGTCATTGATATCGGTGTTGAGGCCATCTAGGTTGCGGTTGTTTAGCTCAATACGGCCAATGACCTTGTAACAGGCCATGCGGAAGGGATCGATTGTGTTCTCTGGGGCATTTCGAGACCGTTGAATGTATTCGTTTGTACAGCGGTCGAGAAGTTTCCTGTTAGTGATTCTGCGATCTTCACTGGCAGCATAGTTGTTGAGGTATGTCGAAAATGTGCGATCGATTCCTCGGAAGTGGTTGCTATTGTCGTTGACATACTTGGCAGCATCATTCACATGACCAGATCTGATCAGGTAGAAAACAATGGCCCAAACATACTCGCCGTGGATTTGCTGAAGCTCGGTATTGTCCGGAACCAAGTCTTTCCTGGCAGATCGCAAGCGGATGTATGCCTTAATCTTACTAGTGATATCAGGCAGACCACCCAGTTTGGCCTCATGAGGATGCTTAGCAATAAGCGACTCCACTTCACGAAGGAACTGCTTCTCGAGGAAAGCGTTGGCACCGCTCAAGATGCGCTTCCTCATTTCAACTGAAAGCTGAGAGTTGGGGTTTTCATCCAGATACATCTCGGCAAACTGGCGCTCCTTTGCAGTGTGGCCGTTAAGCGACGTCTCGGCATCGGGATCTTCACCAACAATCTCAATCATGGCGCGGTAGGCTTCCACAATGTGAGGTGCATGGGGCTCGTGGGACTTTTGCTCAATCTCTGCCAGTTCAGCCAAGATGGGGTAGGGGCGGCCAACCAAACGTGAAGCATTAAGGTTGCGAACCTTTTCAGCCAGCTTCGACTGTCGTTCACGGAGGGCCTGGTCTTCATTTCTTGATTTGCTAACGCCATCTGTAGCCCGCTCGACGTCGGCAAAGTCAGATTGATGAGCGCCAATCCTTGATCGCGCTCCGATAACAGATCGTTGGAAAGTCGAGGTACCAAACGTGCTGCTACGAGCATCGCGTGGGGTGCTTCCCTGAGTCTTTCCACGTCGAGACTTTCCAAATCCACCCTGAGACTCGCGTCCAGCTGTTACTGAAGTCTCTCTGGGCTTGATGCCGAAGTGTTGGTAAATACGCTTCCGCTGCGCATCCCACTCCATAGCCACATTATCTTCCAGGAAATTATCGAAGTCGCGTAATGATCGCTCCAAGCCATCTTGAATCATGCTGAGGGTCGTTTTCGTCTGCAGGTTCGACAAATAGGTTTCGACGTCGACATCAGCCGGAGGGTATCCGTGTGTTGGTCGTTCGGTTCGGGCGCCTTGAATATCGAGCAGGCCGAGGTCTTTAGCCGCAGTACTAGGATCCACGCCCGAGGCGGCGAGAAGGTAGTGAGCCTTTCCATCAGCTCTTTCGGTCTGTTTCGACTGCAGCTTTCTCAATCGATGGCGCAAGTCGCCCAAGCCCAGCTCCAGGCTAGGGAGATCTTCCATGTTAGAGTTAACAACGCCAGCCTTTTGGGTCTTCGCAAAGAGGCTGTCAAAGTAGGCTCCCGCGGGCTGCTGAGCTGCCGCGCTCGTCGTGTTGTTATTCTGGGCAGTCAGCGCCTGACCGCCCAGGAAACCGCCGCCCAAAGACAACGCCGTGCTCTGCTGAGCCGGGGCAGTTGTTGCAGCCCCAAACAGAGAAGGTTTCGCGGCTGTAGTGCCACCACCTAGGCCGGTCAGTGTTGAGGCGCCAAACAGCGAAGGCTTTGGCTGCTGTGCGGCTGCATTCTGGGTGTTTCCGAACAGACCACCTCCGATTGTAGTAGTCTGCTGATTCTGTGTCGTCGCCGGCTGTCCAAATAGGCCGCCCGTGGTGGCCTGCGGTGTAGCTGTCGCGGCTGCTCCGAACAGACCTCCGCCAGTCTGTGGTGTAGTTGTTGCTGCTCCGAAGAGACCCCCGGGCTTCTGTTGTTGCTGTTGTTGCTGCCCGCCTCCGAAAAGCCCGCCGCCACCACCGCCGCCAAACAATCCACCTCCTCCACCTGTCGTTGTGGTGTTGCTCTGTTGTTGTTGTTGCTGCTGCGCGGGCTGGCCGAACAGCGATGAGCCGGTCGTCTGTCCGCCGAAAAGAGACATCGTGACGGTCTGGCGAAGAAATATCAACCAGACAGTTAATGGAAAAGTAAATTAGAAAACAAGAACCAGAGGGATTAGAAGGGATGGAAAAATGAGAGGCACCGCGCGCGGGCAATGGAAAGGCAGAGGTGCTCTCGCGTTTGAAAAGATTCAAGGTGGGCAGACGCGCAGCTAGCTACTAGCAGGTTTAGAATTTTGGCACCTGAATTGGCGAGGCTGAGAGACTGGCTAGGCAACAGATAGCTTGGACCAATTAGGAGCGTTGGCTGCTGACACGGCTGAAGGGTGGCCACCAATCAGCGATTAGTTTACTATCACGATGGCCTGCACTCATTGAATGTCATTATATGAAATACTCATTCATCTATGTTATTTGTCGTAATAAGGCTTACATTCGCTGATAATTTCAGGGCGCTTTAAATCACGCGATTTGTGCATCCAAATTATTTGAAACGCATAGTGAGATCACTTAGAAGGTAAGACTGTCTCTATACGCAAAAATTTCGCTGGGTTTGTTTTTTTTCTCTATCAACAAGCAAATGCATAATCTCATTAAATTACATAGCCCAAACTCGCTTTCAAGGCCAATTCTATTTCCAAATCATCTCTTCATCCTTTATCAGTTCGTCACGCTTGCTTCATAGTGATAATTTACTCGTCATCAGCGTCAAACAAGCTGCCCCACTTCTCGACGGCGCGGTCAATCTTCTTTCTGTACTGTTGCTGTGTGTTGCACATGTCGAGGAAAACCTCGTACTTGGCATCCAGCAGCAGCTTCTCACCAGAATCAGTGCCGGGTTGGACCAATCGACCGGGCTTGCTCATTCTGTCCATAATGTTCCACAGCGTCTCGGGCTCTGAACCATCGTTGAGGTTGTGGCTGGCTGCCTTTGCGCCCAGCATTGCGGCTCCGTGAACAACTGCTGCGTTGACGTACTTGGGGATCAACACTGGCATGTTGCATGTTGTGGCTAGGAGATTCATCAGAATTGGGTTCTGGCACTGCGATCCAGACATGAAGATGGAAGAAATCTCATGGCCGGCCTTGTTCATCTGCTCAATGATCTGGCGAGTCTGCATGGCAATAAATTCCATGGTGGCATAGTACCATAATGCCATGTTGTCGGTGCTCTTATCGCTGTCAAGACCAATCATGGTACCCTTCATGTTGGCATCCGCAATAGGCGAACGGTTGCCCCACAGATCACCGTAGAAGAAGTAGTGACGCGCAAGGTAAGAGACAGCTGGCGCATGATGCTTTTCCGCCATGTACTCAAGGTGGGCGTTGAGGAAGTCGTAAATGTGCTTATCTTCGGCCTTGGCCAGAGCCATGGTCTCGTTGTATGCGGGGTGGATATCGAGCATGTGCCGTAGCAGCTCTCCTGTTGCTGACTGGCCACCCTCAGCCATCCAGAATTCGGGAATCAGCACGTCTCGGTAAGGGCCCCAGACACCAGGAACGAAGACGGGGTTTCTAGACATGGCCAAGTGGCATGTTGAGGTGCCAGCGACGGCAGCCAAACGAGTAAAGGCTTGGCTAACGTCGTTCTTCGGAACATCAGTCTTGAGCTCGTCTTCGGTCAGCTCGACCTTGGCGCCAACTGTGCCAATCCAGCCGGCGTAGGCATCAATGACACCACTTCCAACAGCGATGCCCTCTGGCAGGCCAAGCTGAGAGGCGGCCAGACGGCTGAGTGTGCCTACGCACTCACCAGCACTGGCAAACTTTCCGCTCTGTAATCAATGTTAGTTAGCTAGAGTGTCCAAAATCGAATGAAGATTGCTGCACGTAAAGGGTAGGATGCAGCGGCAAAGAGTTTAGACGCAAAAGAAAATAGGCTCACCACCCCGTCGACGCCTCCCATGAGCTTGAAGTCATCTTTGACCAAGTCACCGAGGCCAATTTCGTGGTAAAAGTCCTCTTGCCAGCCCTTAACACTGCCATCTACACCCACAGGAACGAAGCCCTGCTTGCAAACGGCGCTGCAAAAGCTGCGCGTTTCGTTGCCCGTAGCCAGGTGAGTTAGAGCGTCTGCCAGGTCGTAAAACTTGCAGCGAGCAAACAGCTCGGGAGGCATGTGGTTCTTGAGCCACAGAACCTTGGGGATTTCCATCTCAATGCTCATCTTGCCGCCAACATACTTGAGCAGCTTGTGGTTGGTGGCGTTGATCTTTTCTGTCTCCTCGACTGGACGGTGGTCTAGCCAGAGAATGACGTTGCGGTCGTTGCCATCGTTTGAAAAGTCGGGACCGGTAACGGGAATAGGCTCGTCGGTATCGTTGGAGAATACGGAGAGGGAGCAAGTGGCGTCAAAGCCAATGCCCTTGATTTGGTTTGGGTTGACGAGAGACTCTTGCACAACTCGGCGCACGCATTCGCAGATGCAGCGCCAGATGTCTGTTGTGGATTGTTCCTAAGAAGAGCATTGAAAAGTCAGAACTGAGTGCCATGTAAACAGGGGTTAAGATATCCAGTCGGGGATGCGTACATAGTAGCCGTTCTCAGGCTGCCATAGCTTGATGTTCTCCGAGGCCAGAGCTTTGATGTCACCGGTCTCATCGATGATACAGGCGCGGGCAGAGCCGGTACCGACATCAATTCCGATGTAGTGGTCCTGCAATTGATTTGAAGTTAGCCTTGGAACACCCTATGTGGCCTGTTTTGTAGTGCCGAAGGCCTCGGCTCTGCCGATTTCGCATATGTTGGTGCCTCGGAGGTGTTGGACTGGCGCATTGGCGTTGGGGGTAGCTACCTGGATATTCTGAGGCCTTTCCATTGTGTAAGAAGAGCAATTAGCAAAACAATGTACAGTAAAGAATTGGAAGAGATCGAATGAGACTGAGGAAGGGTATATATAGGTTTAAACAGAACGAATGGAAATACAAAGAAAGGTAAGAAACTCACTCCATGGCCTTGATGGGCTTATTGTACGCGTACATGGCGGCGTCCGGTTTCGTTGCTTTTTTGGTTCCCGATCAAGCCCTCTGGGCCCTTTCCCCGCTGATTATGGTGGCTCGATGGATTCGAATCTGGAAGCAGCCACGAACTAAGTCAGGCTGGTGGTGGTAAGACAAAGAGGTATAGCAGAAACAAGATGGTGGTTGTCTCGAGGGGTTCGGGAAACAAGAGGAGGGCCTGGACATAGACAAAGAGGCGCAACGACGACCCCTCCACCGCCCTCGACGGGCAAAGACCTAGGGGCGTGCGGCAGTGTCCATTTGGCCCCCTAACCCTGCCAGATTGGAGAGACGCCCCCGAATCGAAGTTCTCGAGGCCCTTTCGAGCCAATTGGAGCCGATCAGACGGCTATTCGCTACGCATGTCGGTGGTCGCGGAACGACGATAACACGCTGTTAGGGGCTATCAGATGGAGGGACCCAGCGCAGGCTCCAGCATTTCAGGCATTGCGGGGGGCGTCTCTATAGCTGCTAATACCGTAGCGCGAGGCCACTAAAATTTACCCCATTGCCCCGCTACCAAGACCTTGTTTGCCCCTCAACTCCAGCGCTTGGGCGCTACAGGGCCTGGATAAATGTATACTAAACAGCAATCGATCAACGAGCAGTGACATTGCCGATCACCTTGCCACTTGAATCGCGGATGAATCTCATGAACAAGTTGTACTGTATTATAAAAAATTAAAAAAAGAAGAGAGAGAAAAACTGGCTCCTGGCATCATCAATGATCTCATTGTGGAAACTCAGGAACATCTACCGAACTCTACCGAAAGAAAAAAAGAAAAGATCCGAATTAAAGATACAGAATAGGTTTCGAAGCAAGCATCCACTTTTGGAAAAGGAAAAAAAAAAACTTCTCCCAGTCAGCAGGTCCTTTCACGATAGTATCTTTTTTGCTGATTTTTTTTTTTTTTCTCCTAACTTGCTGCCTAGCGATGATCCTCTCTTTTCTCCTCACTCGTCTCCTCCGCTTTTCCGGGGCCGCAACCTATCAAGTGCCGTTTTGAAGTCCTTTGTGGCGTTTAAGAGAAACTGATAGTACTGGGGGATACTGGGAGAGAAGGAGGTTGTCTTTGCGTAATGTAATTTAATTTAATTTTAAGCCAGATTATTTCCGCATGGGATGCATGAGTACCTAGTTCGTTTTTTTCCAAAGCCATCCCACGCCGGAGCCAAGTATACGAGCTCCGATTGCGGTGGCATAGCGGGATGGCGTTTTCTGGAACGTTGGCGGAAGAGATGATAATGAACCGACGGTTTATGTTCAGTGGCGCATACTTGATTGCCTACAGTAAACGGCCAATGGGTCTCTTATTCAGGTGAAACAGAGCGAGACAAAAAGCAGTCAAGAACAGCATCTCTATGACCAACCTCTCAGACATTCTGCCTCTTCATCTCACAATATCCCCCCTTCTTATGATATGACGACGACGATGCTTCTCAAACAGCATCAGCCGCACTCACCGCACTCCCCTCCGGTACTGAACCCCCCCTCATCGCCGTCGAATCCCTCTTAAACCTCAAATCACTCGGCGCGCTGCCACTTTTGGTCCTGCTCCTCACCAGCGCCAGCCCCTGCTGTCCCATCTGCGCCGCCGCCAGCGCCTCCTCATTCGCAGTCTCTGGATCGCCCGCGTCCTGGCCTGGGTTCGCAATCGGATACTCCAGCAGTTTAAGCAGCGTGTACACCACAAAAGACAGCAAAGCCCCCAGACATGGGCCCAGCCAGTATATCCAGTGGTAACGGGGAAACTTGCCCGTCACCACCGCGGGACCAAAGGACCGCGCCGGGTTGATGCCCGTGCCGGTAAAGTTGGTGCCGGCCATGTGCGCGATGAAGACGCTGACGCCGATGCCCACGGGCGCGAGGAATGTCGCGCGGTGCTTCTCCACGGCGAGGAAATACACCGCCAGCACGAGCTGCGCCGTGAGGAACATCTCGATGAAGAGGCCTTGCGCGGTATTGGTGCTGCTGCCGAGGCTGTTTGTCACGTCGAGATGGCCTGGCAGAAGGCCTGAGACCACTGCGGCGGCTGCAATGCCGGCGACGATTTGCGTTGGCACGATGATGAGTGCTCGGAGAGGCGTCACGGCTCCGACTAGGGCCAGCCCCAGCGTAACCTTTATTGACATAGGATACTCATGTCAGTTTATACGAACCAAAAAAAAAATCTAGGTAAGGCGGTCTGCAGAAAAGGGGAGTAGCTCAGTATCATACCGCAGGGTTAAACATGCCTCCCGTAACGCGGTAAAACACCCACACGTTCACTGCAAGCGCAGTTCCAAACGACGAGGCAATGTATAGCAGCGTGGCCGGGTCCAGCTTTTGGCCGGTTGGATTATTATCAAGAGCCACCTGTGCTCCCATAAAGGACAGAAGCAGGAACATGAATGTACCGCAGAACTCGCCTAAGCAGATGACGAGAGCTTTTTCATACCGCTCAGAGAGCCTTGCCATCGTGAGGAAGCCAGGCTATTTGCAATTGTGAGTGTAATATAAGCGATATAAGATGATGTGCTTCATAAGATGATTTTCAGATGTAGTTTATATCTCAGACCTTTTGATTAAAATATATCATCCAACGCCTTGAATATATAGCCTTCAACAGCATCATATTTATATATATAATTTACATGTAAATCTTTAATGAGCTTTACACAAAAAAAAAAACGGTCTTGTCTCACCAAAACTGCATGCAGTCAATCACACGACTCCCACAACATCATAACTACTAACTAACCCTTTTCCAAAACAAGAAAGGCCAGTCTTTTCACAAGAGGCTTGTGTTCGCCTCCCCTCTGTGTGTCATGTAACACCTGTTTTTGGGGCAACACTCGCAACACCTGTCGAGAAAGCGCCGGCAAAACTGTCATTTGTGTTCATCTTTTCCACATCAAAACTTGACTATCAGCCAACAAATTCTGAATCAATCTCTCCATCGCGACATATTGTAGTATATTTAATTATTCAAGATGTAATAATCCATGATTTCACTTTGTTTCAGGCAAAACGACAATCTCTTATTCCATCGTTGAATCTGCGTAGTGCGCGGTCTGTGTGCGTGTGGCCTCTGCAGGATGACGTGGTGGGCTTATATGCGGCCATCCGTTCAACCAACATTCGTTATCACCAGCGCCATCAATGTGAAATGATATTGGACGGATATCAACGGCATTGGTGATGGTTACAACTCTAATTTATGCCTGTTACCTGACTTATATTGCGCCAAGACTGTAATGATATTGTTTTTTGATAGGAATTTTCTTAGGTAGTTGTTCCTATACATGCCGGAATGGCATCTTGTAGTTGGCAACGCTTCAGACTGAACATCAAAGCTCAGGAGGCCAGCTCCATTTTGATGTATTGCTGTGCCAAATCTTTTCTTTACCACCACTCCAATGGTATAAATACAAAGACGACCTTGACTTCCCCTTTCCGGTCGGATAACACGCAAGCAAGTGCTCAAGCATATCCACCAACCACTTGCGTCCACATTTCTCTTCTCCAGATCGACAGCCTATGCATCGATCAGGGAAACAAACACAAGCTAGCTCATATCATCCGTAAATTCATAATTCATTATTCGTTAATCTCATGTGGCTGGTCTTCGACCAGAATCACAACAGTCAGTGTCGCAGCATATGCTTCTCTGATAGCACACGCCATGCTTCATCCAAGTTAGTTTCAGTGTTCAAGCAGAAAATGATGCATCGTGAAACGTACCACGTGTTGTGGACATCCGCCACTATTGCACTGAGCCCCCAATGAGCGCACCAAGCCCTCGCCAGCACCTCATTGTCTCGAACTCCCACTGCATCTACCACGAGCACCTTCTCATCGTCAACGTCCCTATCGACGATGGCTTTCGCCGCGTCTGTCGCCGGTGGAGGGCTCGAGGCTGTGCTACTAGGCCCAGAGGCTTGGCCGTCTCCATACAAGCCGCCCCAGTTGCGCACTTTTACAATCTCGTCTGCCTTTATGAGCTGATACTCGTAGTCGTAGAAAAGGGGGTGTGGTCCTTCTGCGCAGGGCCACGCCGAGACAAAGCTCACGTCGTACATTAGGCGTAAAGGCCAAGATACGCCATCAATAGCGAATTGGACCTGAGCATCAAAGAGGCGAGGGCCCACCGCGCTGCCTTCATTCGCTGCCGTAGAGACAGCTTTGAAGCTCAACAGCTCCATCCGTACCGCGTCGACCATGTATCTCGCGCTATCAAGCGCTGGTACTTTATACTCACGCACGGGATATGCATCTGCCCGTGGCCCTAACGCATCGGACCGTGTGCTCATGCTCTCTACGTCCTCTCGGGCCATTTTCTGCTTCGGCTGCCGGGCTCGGATACGAGCTATCTGAGACCTGCCAAGGTCCACCGTAGGCCTACCAGGTCCAACCCATCCAGCCACCGAATGACATGTTGGTGCCAGCACTTTACCTACAATGCAGCTTGCCGACCAGTATGTATGACTATTACGATACTGGAAGCCACATTGTGGGTGCATATGTGAGAGCAAAGCAAGCTCATTTGTGGCGGGGTCCGGGTCTAGATCGATGAGCGAGTTCATAATGAGGAACGAGAATGTCGGCTATCACCCATTAGCAAGATATCCTCTATAAGCTCTGCCTCGTCTTGATTATGTCTTATTTTGCCACTATACCAGATGTCACTTACACCAGGAAGTACAAGGCCGCTGAAATAGGCAAACGCATCCGAGCTTATGGAATCTAGAGCGAATTCTTCATCCCTTTGCCTCAAGCTTTCCATTGTTTCCCTCAGGTTAGGCCATTTCATAATCTGAGCAAACTTCTTAAGCTGCTTCACTTGGCGCTTCTTCAGCTTGTACCGCAGTTTCACTAGACGTCGTACAATTAGCTCTGGTGCGTCTCGCGCAATCTCGAGCACAAATACTCGACCCCCTTGGCCGTTTCTAACTCCACCATCAAAGGGCTGCCAAAATAAGCATATCACTTACCGTGTTCAGGCATATCACCGTATTCTTCAACTCTGACATTTTCCCGCCACCGTCTGGCAAGCGCCAGGTTCCACTTGATTGTGGGAGGCATCTGCTTTAACAGCTTCTCCTTGGCCCAATCATCGTGATGGCGCGAATGAATACGAAGATCCAGTTCAAGGCTGAGGAGCAGCTGATGAAAGAACTTGTGGTATTGCTCTCGGTGTTCTTCATGTATGCCGTTAAAAATGAACCGAGTCACGACCTGATTCTTTGGCTCTGTGTAGTCGATCCAGTCAGGACGCGACAGGGCCATAATAAGATCAGCAATTTGCTTATCCAACGTCTTGTGTGGACTCAAAATTTTGTCAGGATCCCGCAAGAAGCGCTTGTATAAAGACCGATACAAGAGGCCCAGGTCATCATCTTCTAGCCCCAGCTGCTGTAAATCTTGGAGTCGCGCAAAGATTTGCTCCAAGGTTACCGGCCGCGGTATGACGCCCGAGTCTCTCAGCGCAATCTTGGACGGGATGTTGCTCGCTGCAGCCGCCCACTGGTTGAGCGTAACAGTGCCGCCAATGCGGCCATAGAAGAAGGCATAACTTGGCTGCTCTATCGTCTCCCAGGGGTATGATACGTGTCCGTGCGTCTGTATCTTCATCGTCATGAGATGCGACATGGCATCATGCGGCTTTGCAACGTCTGTGCCCCCGCTCCGACTCTTCGAACTCGTCACGTACAGCGCATAATGCTGGTCCGACGTGTAAGGGATTGATTTCTTGCGTCCTTTGTAGGTTGGTGCACCGCCCGCAATTAGCTCGAGGGCATCCTGATGTGAAAGCTCTTGGCGGTCTGATGTGGTGGCTGGAGGCCATCGCACTGCTTCGCCTCCATTTGTCGCCTGTGCTGCGGGGATTTGCCTATTCTTGTCGCCCGTGGTAGTAGTATTGGTAATGCTGTTATTGTTGTTATAGTCGAGGTCAGCACCACTACCTCGTTTCCTCCCAAAGCTCGTTTGAAGCCGTCCAGACAGCGATTCGTCCGGTCGTCGCCTCGTGGCCGACGTTCTGGGCGAACGCCCATGGATGTCACTGCTATCGCCGCCCCCTCCATCAATGGTCCGGCGCCTGCGTGGGTGAAGCCCCAGCTCACGGCGCGACAAAACAAGACTATTGCTGCCCTCGCTCAGCCTGCGCTGCTGCCTCACTTGTGGCTCCCCGTAATCCTGCTGCTCTCGTAGTTGCGGCGGCTGCTGAAATTCTCTGTTCTCGGTGTAGTCTTCCCATTCCGGGTCGGCCTCTTCGCGTGCTTCTCCGCGCAGCAGCAGATCCTGATACTTGCGCATCACCCTAGACCCTCTCTTCATCAAGCTCTCCCCGCGTAACAACCCTCCCCAAAACTTGGATTTTTCTTTCCTTTGCTCCATGGCTGTCGCCTCTCTTCACGAAAACCCACACGACCACTTTCGCTAAACGCTTTCTCCAAAAGCGCCCTAAGGCGAGAGATGGTAGGTTGGAAAAAAAAAATTCTCACGAAAAGTCGGTCAATCTCCCCAGTTTGGCGCGAATGCTGTGGTGCATGGCTAGCCAGCTTTCTTTCTTTCTTGTTCAGCTTTTCGTCGGTAGCGAAAGCATCTTAGTTGAATGTCCGATGCCTGAGAGGTGCTTCCAATGGCGCGATCCTATATTTGTAGTCGCAGTCGAATATACTAGACAGCTGAGCGCAAAGGGAGAAAAAAAGAGGGTTAGAGGTCAAATGCATTGAAAGTCGCAGAGAGGAAGGGCGAGAAAAGCGAGGTGTTGAGGCAGGACGTACTTGTACGTACAACATGCCACAATAGTAGTAGGTAGCCGCCCGCACCTACCGGTGACCAGCATCTGGCAACCACGGCAAACGAATGGCGAGACTTTGGCTGCTTCTACACAGTGTTTTTATCTACAGCCGGTTTGATGGCTTTGAAGAGAGAAAACAGGAGAAAACAAAGACTATTGTAAAAAATAGACAATGACCCTTTTTCCACGTCTTTACAGCAATCTCCATGCCCGTTATTATACTACTATGGATGCTGCGATTGTTCCCTCGTGCACAAATACACTTCCCCACATGCCTATCACAATGCGCTATTCTCCCTGTATCCTGCCCAATGCAAGATGCAAAACCGCAACAAGCCAAATGCTAGATTTTCAAGGAGAGAGAAGCTATTTCGTAGAGCTAGCTATGAAGCAGCGATGATACCTAGTTTGTGATGTCGAGCAGTGGTGCTGTGCATAGCCTTTTCGGTACCAAATGCAACTGCATGCTGCATGCCGCACACTGCATATAAGCGCTGCATATGACAAAATATGGAGTTTTACTACCAGGAATATGAAAATGACGAGACAAAGAAAGACATGGTACGGGGTTAGTGTCGCATGGTATGTCGAATGAGACCAGGTGACCAACCACCCTGGTAAGTATTTGAGGTGTGAGGCCCAATCACCGCAATCAAATCCGACCTCGGCACGTCGTTGGACAAAAGAAGCACGCACAAAACTGTGAATACTAGGTATTTGAATCAACACTTTTTGCCCAATACAAGTAAAATGTCTAGTACTAGGTAGTAGCTACTGGTTTCACACTGCATCATGTCTCTCTTGTACAATAAAGTATTCAATTAAACCGCAGCTCACTCTTTGGCTATCAACATCGCTGAGAAACACACATACACCTTCGCCTATAGAAGGGTGATGTAAAAAGTACAAGCATGCATCGACTATAACAATTTGTCCAAAATATCTTCAACGCCGCCCTTCAAGCTTCTGTAGCCTCGCTGTTATTATACACGGCATGTATAGAGGTACATTGTATACATATATACATGCTCTTCTACACCAACTCGTCCGTAATGGGCATTGGCATATCCGAGTCGAGATTCTTCATCTTGGAAAATGCTTTCTGGTACTGTATATAATGTCAGCTGCACGCTCATTCGTCAATTTCAAACCGTCGCCTTCTTACCTGAAGAACAAGATTGACAACCAGCGCAATCATCATGGCCACGCTGATGATAATTGGTCCTATCATATTATCGAAATCCTTGCCGCTCCTTTCCACAATCATGCTTCTGCGGACCTGATGGATGCTGTAGCCCCAGGCGCCTGCAAACGCCGCAATGCCGATATACGCAATTCCGATCCACTGCGCAATCGCATTGTCGCCAGCCGCCGAGTATAGCGCCAGGGCCAATGTGCCCTGCAGGATCGCAATGGACTGCCACTTGAGAAAGGTTCGCTCGTTGGCCAGCCACACCTTGGGCTCGACCTTGAGCTCCCCTTTGTTCTTGATCCATTGCGTGGGCTCCACAACGCCCTCGGGGAGACGAGCCTTCTGAGCGCGCTTGGCCCTGGCGTATTTGGAGAGAGACAAGCCAGGGAGAACTGATGATAGGGTGCCGTATCCACTTGGTTGCGCTTGGGAAGAGCTGCTCTCGCCCTCTTCTTCCGGTACACCATCTCTCCCTTGGGGCCTCGGTCTCAGGGAGCGAGACAGGTAAGCCGTGGCATCAGCCGCCATGCGCTCTGCCAAATATGATTTCCCAACAGGCGAGCTTTGGGCTGCCTTATAGGAGCTTGGCACTGTTCCGATGAGGCTTCCTACGGCCATGGCATCATCCGCACGCTGGGCTCGGCGCTGCTCTTCTTCTTCAAAAGCCTTTTGGGGGTCCTTGCGAATATCGATTTCGAGATCGCCGAGCCAGAAGGGCAGGTTATTAACATAGTCATCAAACAGGGAGGCAACTCCGTGGACAAATTTAGAGAAGCGAGGGGACGGGTGCACCAGGTGGGAGCCCATCAGATCCTCTATCCAGGTTGGTCGCTTGCGGCTGCCGTCCTCCTTCAACTTGATTTCTAGAATAGCGTAGGGGAATTTGGATACTTCGCTCTGGTTAATGTTGGGGAAGGGATATTTCATGTTGCTGTTGTCGATATCAGTCCGGTGCCATTCGTTGGGATCACGGCAAGGTCTGCTCTTGTCCAGAGTGTCTTCGCGGATGAAAGCCAAGTCGGTATCGATCGAGATGCGGACGCGATCATCAGCAGGCTTCTGGAAAGCAGTGCGGACGTAGTTAGCTCTCAGCACTGGCGCCAGCTTTTTCTTCTGCTGGAACTCCTGGACTCTGGCAACGGTGGACCTGAAAGCTTCAATTTGTTCTGGGCTCTCGCCCTGCCTCTCCATCTTTTGTATCGTCTTCTCAGCCGTGTACTCTCCATCCAGGAATTGCTTGATATACTTGTCCTTGATCGTAAACTTGTGCTCCTCGCTCATGCCGGCAGCATCGGCGGCCTTTTGTTCCACAAAAATCTCCGGCTTGGTGCTCAGTTGACCGTACCATCGCAGACGAAGAGAAGTCACTTCTGACTGCTGCTCAACCTTCTCCGAGTAGACTTCAAATTTGGAGTTATCAAAGTAGAGCGAGGTGATGGAAGGCGAATCAGAAGCATCGAGCTCCTTGGCAGACTGCTCGCTGTAGACAAGGGCGGGAAGACGACGGAGAATCAGGGTCTTGACTTCGAGTAAGTTGTCGGGGTGTACCCAAACTGCCAGTTGCATGTTAGCAAGCCAGAAAGTAGCTTTTAGAAAACAAAGCCTGGGGTATCACTCACACTTGTGGGCAGTGTATCGCTCGCCATTGTGCGTTTCTGCTGAAGCGTCCAAGTCGAGCGGGACCTGGTCGCCCTCCTCCAATTGCTGTCGAATAGCAAAATACATGACGGACAGCTTATTTAAGAGGGGCGAGTAGCCCTGCTCCGAGTTGAAGGGCCGCTGAGCAAGGCTGAGCTGCATCATCGGCCGCACCTTGTAGCGGTCGCCCCTCTTGCGGTCATGCTTCTTAACGATCTTGAGGAAACTCGTATAGTTGATGCTGCTGTATTTCTTCAGGGCCTTGACCTCATTGGTGATCGCGTCAAGCTCAGCCTCGATCTCCTTGAGCTTTGTCGCAGTGGCCTCGCGGTCAGCATCCGATTTGCTTCCGCTACCTTCAGCCTCAACGCCAGACTCAGCAGGCGGCGCGAAGTCCTTGAGCTTCTCAAACGCAGTTTCAACCCTCTGCTTTAGGTCATCGAAGCGCTCCTGCTGGAATTGGGCGACTTTCTCTAGCTGCACGTTGAAAATCTCGTCACAGAAGCGGCTCTCGTCCTCTTCGGTCCACACGGTCTCGTCGTCTTTCTTATCCTCTCGCAAGAGGCTTTTGAGCTTGCCATAGTCGACGTATTTATCCTTCCATGGCGGGTATATCGACTCGCGCAGCGTCTTTCCGAACCGCATCTCGCAGCTGTATCCTAACCCACCCTTTGTTGTCGGCAATCCGTAAGGGTAAAAGACAATCGTCAACTCGTCTCCTTCTCGACCGTATCGACCGAGGTTGAAGCTTCCGCTGGGTTATGCAGCGGTGAATCGCGAATTGAGCTGGGGAGCTGCCGAATTGAGTGATACAAATAAAGAAAAAGATAGGACCTGGAGAGGCCGAGGCGGATGCGTGGTTTGAGGCACGAAAAGGAAGAAACAAGGTTTTCGTCTCGATTGATTCGGAGTAGGCCTAAAATTGTTTTCAATTGAAGCAAGGCAAATACGGAGTCCAGCTCTGCCCGCTACACGCTTCTAGGCCTTGCCGGCTCGGCTGCTGAAGCTCTACCCATTATCCACTAAGCCCGCTATACTCATCTCGTCCGCGCCACTAGCCTCACTATCCGGCGCGCCGAAGCAGGAAAAAAAAACAAAAACCCCACTTCCAGCAGCTTGCCGTTGCGGTTCCCAGAGCAAATGCGGCTAATTTGTACCGGCATTCAGTGGGCTTTTACTAGGCGTGCATGACCGCTGCAGGGCTCTGGAGCCTATCACCTCCCGCTAACCAGCACGTGCTGCTTGCTTGTTGATGCTACTGCAAGGAGCTGCTGGACCCAGAGCTACTGATGCTAGGATCCAAGCAAAATGACGCAGGCCGCCCCGCAGGCAAAGTTTCAATGAACCGATTGGGCATCAATTAAAGGAAAGAAAAAAGAAGGGGAAAAAAGCAAGAATAAGGGAACTGAAGGCTGGAGATGTGCGTTTAGAATTCATAATGTACATGTAGACTACATACTATATATACTACTACTAGTAGGTAGTCAAGGCCATTTTGCAATGTGCTATGAGGCTTGGCAATATCTATGAATTCTATGCATGAATTGATTCGCCTTCTCTGGCGTCTTTTGTGAATACATGAGCACAACATAACATACATGTATATATTCCTACAGTGGGAAAACAAAAAGAAACAACGAAATAAATCAATGTTCCCATATATTCCTTTGCACAAATATTCCTTCCTCTTCTCTACACTCCTCCATCGAAAACTAAAGCCATATAGCATAGAGTTTTGAAAAATTGGAGTGTATCTCTAATGCAAGCAGATGTACTTTTGGAACACGCCTTGTCATCATTTGCAGATGGCCCAAATGGCTCATTGAGTGACCCGATAATTGGTATGCTGAGATGCGGCAATGTGAACCTCACATCTTTCACAAGTCCTGCCAATAATCTACACTGAGTAACATAGTTGCCTCGTCGACTTCAAACATGCAATGAGTCATGAGCTCTCGCATACTGTTAATGAAATTTCGAATGCGTAAAGTGATGGAGACTCACACTTTTCTTAAAGACTCGAGATATCTAGATCTTATGTTTTAATTTCACATACAACTCCTTTGGTGACCTTTACTAATGTCATTGCCCTACTGCAGAGCTACTAGAAAAGGCTGGAAAGCTAACCCCTAAACATATGTGAGAGTGTAATAAATTTCTCTAGTATACTTTATCAATATCTTGCATATGTATCTTGGATTTCTCCTTTTCAAGTCCCCGTTACTTTGGTCATAGACCTTCTTTGCTGAGCTGCGCTTCAACAATCCCAAAGTGACGAAAGTTCGAGCGACAGTATGAATATTACCATGACTATAAGGTAAGATTTGCATGTTACGTTCCTTCAGCGGCCTCAGCTAGCAAGTTAGTTGTCCATTACGATTGGAAATGCAGTCATCTAATGAAAAGCCTAGGTTAGGTAAAGCAATTACTGAATGCGCCTGAAACTTTTTTATATAGGCATAGATCTGCAGGATCCTTGGAGACTGGCAGCCACTTGGAATAATCACAAGGTATATCAAAAGGGGCAAGGTATTATGAATATTGTTTATAGAAGTAAATGCTATGGTATCATTGCTCAATTTAGCACAAAAAAAAAGAAAACATGCAAAACCTAGATAGTAACAGCCCCATGAAAAACATGCTTCATAAACTCATTGCTTTGCCTCCCTCAAATGTAGTTCGCATCATCTACTGTGCCGCAATCTTGGCGAAAATCTCCTGAGCGGTTCTCTTAACAATACCACCAGTCACAGGCAGGTTGGTGCAAGCCTCCAGGTACAAGTCCACCTCACGGGCGGCCATGCGACCTTCATTGATGCCCCAAACAATGAGCGACTGACCACGTCGAGCATCACCTGCGGCAAACACACCGTCCACGTTGGTGCTGTACTTTCCAGGAGCAGTCTTGACATTCTTGCGAGCGTCCTTCTCAATCTCGTCTCCCAGAACACGAGCCTCTGGTCCGAGGAAACCCATGGCCAGCAGGACAAGATCGGCGGGGAAGAATTGCTCAGAGCCCTCGACCTTCTTCATGTCCCAACCGCCGCTGGGGTTCTTAGTCCACTCGACGCGGACTGTGTTGATACCCTTGACCTTGCCGCTGCCGTCGTCAAGGAACTCCTCAGACATGATGCAGTACTCACGAGGGTCCTTGCCGTCGTGCTGGCGAACTTCCGTGTGACCATAGTCGACACGGTAAATTCGGGGCCACTGAGGCCAAGGGTTGTCGTTGGCTCGCTCATCCGGAGGCTGAGGCAGCAGCTCAAAGTTGGTGACAGACTTGGCACCGTGACGAACCGAGGTACCAATGCAATCGTTACCAGTATCACCACCACCAATGACAACAACGTGCTTGCCCTTGGCGGAGATGTAGGAGTTGTCGGCGAGCTGGGAGTCAAGAAGAGACTTGGTGTTCTTGTGCAGGAACTCCATGGCAAAGTGAATGCCCTCCAAGTTGCGTCCCTTGATGGGAAGGTCACGAGCGACGGTGGCACCAGTGGCAATGACAACAGCGTCGTTGCTGGATCTGAGGTCAGCAAGTGAAGGCTGGCCCTCAGCACCAATGGCTACGCCCGTCTTGAAGTTGATGCCCTCAGAGGCCATGAAATCAGTACGGCGCTTGACAATTCGCTTGTCCAACTTCATGTTGGGAATTCCGTACATCAAGAGACCACCCAGGCGATCGGCACGCTCGTACACCGTGACGGTGTGGCCAGCTCGGTTGAGCTGGTCAGCGGCAGCCAGACCGGCGGGTCCGGATCCGATGACGGCGACCTTCTTGCCAGTTCGGACCTCAGGAGGTCGGGGAACCATCCAGCCCATCTCGAAGCCACGGTCAATGATAGCGCACTCAATCGACTTAATACCAACGGGATCACTGTTGATGCCCAAGACGCAAGCTCCCTCGCAAGGGGCAGGGCATACACGACCAGTGAATTCAGGGAAGTTGTTGGTCATGAGCAGACGGTTGAGAGCATCCTTCCACTGGTTCTGGAAAACAAGCTCGTTCCACTTGGGAATGATGTTGGAGATGGGGCAGCCGGTATCAGACTGGCAGAAGGGAACACCACAGTCCATGCATCTGGCAGACTGGTACTTGAGCTCGTCCTCGTCAAGACGTGAGCTGATCTCAGCCCAATCCTTGGTTCGGGTGGCAACAGAGCGGTACTTCTCTGTGCGGCGAGCGTACTTCATGAAGCCCTTGGTCTTGTCAAGCACTAGAGCTCGCTTCTTCTTCTCGGCGGAGCTGTCCCCAATGGCCTCCTCCATATCCTGGAGCTTGGCAGCCTTGTCGTCCTTCTTGCTGTGAACACCAGAAACGGCGGGAAGGTTGTATTCAGCACGCTTGGCTTCGGCAGCCTTAGCGGCCTCCTCTTCCAAAACACGCTTGTAATCCGTGGGGAGAACCTTCACAAATCGAGGCAGAGCACGGTTGAAGTCGACCAAGATACGGGCCGCTCGCTCAGATCCAGTGTAGTGGTGGTGATCCTCAATGAGGCCGCGAACGTAGGCAATCTCAGTAGGATCTTCGAGAGGACCATACTCAACCATTTCGGTATTGAGCTTGGTGTGGAAGTCCTTGTTGATGTCCAGGACGTATGCAATACCACCAGACATACCCGCAGCGAAGTTGCGGCCAGTGCTGCCAAGAATGACAACTCGTCCACCAGTCATGTACTCGCATCCGTGGTCACCAACACCCTCAACAACAGCGGTAGCACCGGAGTTGCGAACGGCGAATCGCTCGGCAGCAACACCACGGAAGAAGCAAGTTCCGGCGGTGGCACCGTACAAACAGACATTACCGATCAGAATGTTCTCCTCGGCCTTGAAGACAGCCGAACGAGGAGGATAGACGATCAGGCGGCCACCAGACAGGCCCTTGCCAACATAATCGTTAGAGTCACCCTCTAGTTCGAGAGTGATACCTGGTGCGAGGAAAGCGCCAAAAGATTGACCGGCAGATCCCTTGATGTTGACATGAACAGTGTCAAGCGGCAGACCCTCTCCACCATATCTCTTTGAGATTTGGTAAGAGAGTGAAGTACCCATTGCACGGTCGGTGTTGACAATGTCACACTCAATTCTGGATGGGAGACCCTTGTCAAGAGTCAACTCGGCTTCAGAGATCAGCTTGTTGTCCAGTCGGACGTAAAGCTTGTGGTCCTGCTTGCGGACGTTGAAGGTAGCGACGCCAGGTCGGAGTCTGTGGGCTGGGGTCAGCAGCAGAGACAGGTCAATGTTGGCCGTCTTCTTGGTGCGCAGATCGTCTCGCATCTTGAGGACTTCAACACGCCCAACCATCTCGTTGATAGTTCGGAAACCCAGCTTGGCCATGATGGCTCGGAGCTCGTTGGCTACATAGTAGAAAAAGTTGATAACGTGCTCAGGAGTACCAGTAAACTTCTTGCGAAGTTCGGGGTCCTGGGTGGCAATACCAACAGGACAGGTGTTAAGGTGGCACTTGCGCATCATAATGCAGCCCATGGCAACCAGAGGAGCAGTAGCAAAGCCCCATTCTTCAGCACCAAGCAGACAAGCAATGGCGACATCACGACCAGTTCGGAGCTGACCGTCAGTCTGAACAACGACACGACCACGGAGATCGTTGAGAACCAGAGTCTGGTGAGTCTCTGCAAGACCCAGCTCCCAAGGGAGACCGGCATATTTGATACCAGTCCATCGAGAAGCACCGGTACCACCATCGTGACCAGAGATCAAGATGTGATCGGCCTTGGCCTTGGCCACACCGGAAGCGACAATACCCACACCGACCTCAGACACCAGCTTGACGGACACACGAGAACGAGGGCTCGAGCACTTCAGATCATAAATCAGCTGCTTAAGATCCTCGATGGAGTAAATGTCGTGGTGGGGAGGAGGCGAGATAAGTCCGACACCGGGTGTAGAGTGACGGGTGCGGGCGATGGACTTGGAGACCTTGTGACCAGGAAGCTCACCACCCTCACCAGGCTTGGCACCCTGAGCCATCTTAATCTGAAGCTCGTCAGAGTCGGCGAGATAGGCAGAGGTGACACCGAATCGGCCAGAGGCGACCTGCTTGATAGCAGAGCGCATAGTGTCACCATTGGGAAGACGCTGGGATCGCTCGGGATCTTCACCACCTTCACCAGTGTTGGACTTGCCACCCAGTCGGTTCATGGCAACAGCAAGGGTGGAGTGAGACTCCATGGAAATAGATCCGTAGGACATGGCACCAGTGCAGAAGCGGCGGACGATATCAGTCCAAGGCTCAACTTGGTCAATGGGGACGGGGTTGCAGTCATCAAACTTGAAATCCAGTAGACCACGCAAAGTACAAGACTTGATTTGCTCATACTCGCTTCGTGAGTAGGCCTCGTATGACTTGTCATTCTTGGAACGGACCGCATCTTGGAGGTTGGCGATGGCAGTTGGATCGTTGACGTGTGCCTCGCCACCGTCGCGCCAGTGGTATTCACCAGACTCGGGGAGAGCCTTGATGCCGACAGTGTAGCGGGAGGGGAAACCAAGCTCATGGAAGCGGAAGGCATCTTCGGCAATAAGCTCAAAAGTAAGACCCTGAATGCGCGAGGCCGTACCCCTGAAGCATCTCTCAACAACCGACTCGTCGAGGCCAAGAGCTTCGAAAATCTGAGCGCCCTTGTAAGAAGCCAAGGTAGAGATACCCATCTTGCTCATGACTTTCAAGATACCACCGTCGCAAGAGTGCTTGTAGTTGCGGATGAGCTCATCTTCGGTCAGCTTCTTCTTAAGAAGACCCTCTCTGCTGAGCTTGAGGATGCACTCCATGGCGAGGTAAGGGTTGATAGCATCGGCACCATAACCGAGCAACACGCACATGTGGTGAACCTCACGAGCCTCAGCAGTCTCAACCACCAAAGCCGCCATTGATCGCCACTTGTTGCTGACGAGGTGGTGATGGACCATACCAGATGCCAAGAGAGCAGACACGGCAACACGATCGGCAGACAGGCCTCGGTCAGACAGGACAATAACACGATCACGCGCCTCGATGGCAGCAGTAGCCTCTTTGCAGATCTCATCCAGATGCTTCAAGTAACCTTGAACTCCCTCAGACTTGGGGTAGGTCAAGTCAATTGTCTTGACGGTCCACTCAGGGTGGATGGAGGACATGTTCTTGATGGCATTAAATTCGGGAATGGACAAGATGGGGCTGGGAAGAAGCAGACGGCCACACTGGGAAGCATCCATCTCCAACAGGTTACCCTGAGGTCCAACATAGCACTCCAATGACATGACAATGGATTCTCGAATGGGGTCAATGGGCGGGTTGGTGACCTGGGCAAAGAGCTGTCGGAAGTACTCGTACAGAAGGCGCGGCGAATCAGTCAAGCAAGCCAGGGGAGCGTCATTACCCATGGAACCCAGAGCTTCCTTTTCGTCAGCAGCCATAGGAGCAAGCAACAAGCTGACCTGCTCGTGAGTGTAACCAAAAGCAAGCATCAATGGGTCCTCCTGGAAGCGAGCCTCATCAGGCTTGGCAGCCAGGTCAAACTTGGCCTCCAAGGTCTCCAAAATCTTGGGCATGGTGATCAATTCGCTGTCAAGCCAAGAGCGGAAGTCGTATCTGTTTGAGACGGCAGCCTTGAGCTCTGCATCGTCGATGATGCGTCCAGCCTGTGTATCAACCAGCAACATTCTACCAGGCTGCAGCCTGCCCTTCTGGATGACAGACTCGGGCTCTACAGGAATAGTACCGACTTCAGAGGCACAGATAATGCGGTCATCGTCCATGACGTAGAATCGGCAAGGACGCAAACCATTTCGGTCCAGGTTGGCACCGCAGTAGCGGCCATCGGCGAATGTGAACAGAGCGGGACCGTCCCAAGGCTCCATCTGGCAGGCAGCCCATTCGTAAAAGGCAGCCTTCTTGGGGTCCATGGAGTCGTTACCCTGCCAGGCCTCGGGCACCATCAGCATGACGGCCTCGGGCAAAGAGAGCACACCGTTGATAGTGAGGAGCTCAAGAACGTTGTCAAAGGCAGCGGAATCAGATCCGCCGTCCTCAACAATAGGGTACATCATTTCCAGCTCCTCCTTGAAGATATCAGACTGCATAACACCTTCACGAGCACGCATCCAGTTCTTGTTGCCTCGCAGGGTGTTGATTTCACCGTTGTGGGCAGCCCATCGCAGCGGCTGAGCACGATCCCATGAGGGGAAGGTGTTTGTAGAGAAACGCGAGTGGACAAGAGCGAAATGAGCCTCGTAATCGGCGTTAACCAAGTCATGGTAGTATGAGTACACCTGTACCGGAGCAAGCTGCCCCTTGTAAACAATGTTCTTGTTTGACAGAGAGCAAAGGTAGAACCAGTTGTGCAGGCCAATGCTGTGGGTAGCGCGTTTCCGCAGCACGTACAGCTGTCGCTCAAAGTAGCGTTCATTGAACTGGGCTGGGTCGGTAGTCTCTGGGGCATTGCCAGGGCCGTATGCGGAGGCAAGGACAACGAAGGGCTGAGCAATGATGGGCTCGCGGGACTTTGCCGCAGGGCCAAGCAAGCTGGAGTCGACAGGAGGCCGTCGCCATCCCAAAACCCGCAGACCCAACGATTCGGCAACATCTTCCAGTTGCCTCTTGGACTCTTCAAAGGTCTCTTCGTCGGGCTTGAAGAACAGGTTTCCTACCGCATACTGACCCAGAGGAGGCAGTTTAATGTTCTCCTCTCTCTCGAAGTTCTTGATAAAGAACTTGTGTGGGATGGATGTCATCACACCAGCACCGTCACCATCTCGGGCGTCGGATCCCACAGCACCACGATGGGTCATGTTGCACAGTAGGTTTCGTGCTGTCGAAAAAGTCAGCGATGCGTCTCTCGGATTACACGCATTTTTCTTTTTTCTCGACTATCTGTAGCAACTTACCATCGCTAACAATTTTGTGGCTTGCCTTGCCCTTAATGTGGCTAGAATTGGCAGGTTAGCAGAGCCGCGTTATACTACGACGAATATACGCCGGATGACGTTGAGAGAGAGTAACTCACCAAGCAAAGCCTACACCGCAAGCATCCTTTTCATAGGATGGGTCGTACAGACCCTGCTTCACCGGCAGGGCACCAGCCCATGAGTCATTGTTCTTGTCCTGATACTCATACGGATGGTATTCCTCCTTTTCAGCGTCTAGATGAATCTGTCGGTCGTCGAAATCCTCGAGATAGCCCATGCTAGGCGAGGATCCGTTTGCTGAATATTGGTCGGGTACGATTGACGAGGAGCCTTCGCTCACAGCTATGTCGTATCGTAGTTTAGAAAAGTGTATATCTGCGCTCAGCACAGATCTAAAGAAGCAATCTGATATTAGTCCACGGCCCGCAGAGCTATAAATGGGGAGATATCGGGAAAGAGGAATTGGCGGGTGAATAGCAATCCCAGGGTGAAAGACAAGACGGGAGCATAAATTAATAAGATTGTGGGCAATGCGGGGAAATGAAAGGAGGGAGAAATGATGAAAATTCAATGTTGTGACTAGGTGACAGCCTCCGTTGCTGCCGGACTGTCATCGCTGGATGGCTGCACAGCTAAAAAGAAGCTTCAATGTACTGTCGCACACCAAGACAGGGCTGGCAATCGCCCAGGCGGCAGCCGGTAACAGAGGGTGGGGACCCTGCGCTGCAGGGGGGCTTGTCTCACTGTGACTTAGCACTGGCAGCCCTAAGCCCCAGCAGACGAATCCCAATTTTTAAGCGTTTGCGCGCGGCCAACAGCATGTGAGACGATGACGCTGGCGTCGGGTCTTTCCCCCACGATGCCCCTCATGCCCACAAAAAGTTGCCCATTGCGTCCGCTTGGCGCCCGTGTCTCAGACCAGCCTGAGGTCCCTTGTGTGGTCGACAAGAAGTGATGCTGCAGGTCGCCGTCATCGGCAGAGAGAGGCAAATGAGGCCAGGTTGCTGGGCGATTGTTTTCCCTTTTATTTCTGGAGAGATTGCAAAGGGGAGATGGCAAAAACGTTGCATTGTAGGAATAATATTGCACCAGCGGAATTGTACAAGACACCACGAAAAGCGAGATGGGCGGAAGTCGGGAAGCCCAGTCAATCAGCCCATAAGAGAAGTTGAGGTTTTGGGAGCAATAATGAGAGCCAAATGGCGAAATTTGGAGTCCAAAATAATGTCTTCCAACTCGCAATCATCTCGAATTATTCAAACGCCCATCTCGAAACTCCTTTTTCTCCTCCTCTTCGGCAGTCGTGGTTCTCGATCTCAATTGAGTTCAAGCAGAGTCTGTCATCGATTTCGGCGGATTGCGAGCTATCCGCAGAAGCCGCCAGAATCCTGATAACCTGGGCGGCTGCTTTTTTTTTTTTTCCTCCCGATTTCCCCATCTCGCAAAAGTAGAGTTGGCGCCGGCAGATGCAGCGAACCTTGTGTGTGGACTTTCGCACTTGCTTTTGGGGTAAGGAGGCTAGGGACTGGGAGAGATTTGGAGAACTATATGGCAGGGGATGTGAAGAGGCATCAGCGTCGAACAACTTACCGGCTTATGAAGTTCAAGTGGTATCAATGAGACGCTTTGCGCTCTGGAGGTATGAACAACAAGCCACAAGGGAGAGTAGAAGAGAAGAGAGGAAGGAAAAAGTGAAGCAAGTAAAGCAAAAGAGAGGGGGGAAGGGAGGGAGGGAGGATGGGCAGAGGACAGCCTTTATAATAGACCAAGGAGGCGTCCAGAGTCTCCAGTTGTCCGAGTCTTTGGTCAACACTTTGGCTCTCTGCCAAGGCATGGATCTCAAGAAAGTGGTCCGAGCAGATGAGTCCTCGTACTAGCAGCCGCAGAGCAGAAAATACATGTCAAGCGGCATGCTAGTCGCTTTGTGATATAGGCCCGGACGACTAAACACCAAGTCGCAACCGACAGTGGGGGGCTGGAGAGCACCAGCCGCCTGAAATGCGGCGCTGTGAGTGGTGCGGTGCCTCCCAGCGACGAACTGGCATTGCTTTTTAAGCGGGCCGATCTGCCCCTCCACCGAAGCACATGTCAGAAAACACCGCAAGCTCCGGGGGGGTGCCAATGGCAATTTCCCTGCGTCTTGGATAGTGCTGGCTGTATTCATGGTGCCTCGATTCGTCGCGGGAATACGGGGACGCGGGATGGGAGGTTTCATTCGCTGGGAGCACAGAGACGGCGCCGATGCGCGGAGACAGGCCCCTCCAAACCCAGGAATTATCGTCTCGCTGATGTCAGTCAGTTGGAGCTGCATCAAGGGCTGCGCGCTAGCCTCGGGATTGCAGGTAAATAACCAGTAAATATTACTAGCAGTAGTACGACGAGCACTATCATGTTGGTTTGCCTGTAATACTACTACTAGCAGGCAGTTACCAGACTCGCATCTGATGGACCTCCGGCCGAGTACGTCACCCCCCCTGCCGCGGCGACAGAGGCAAAAATGGCCCTCGGTTGTATACCGTAGCAGAGCCAATTGCTAAGCATTGGCTTTCAATGTCCAAACCGATCCTCTCCGACAACAAGGATCGTAGTCGGGATTCGTTGAGGCTTCTGTTGGCTCCGTCTAGAACGTTGCTATACGTAATACCTAATAGGCCCAGACAACGGCAGCTCCATCGCTGACTTATCCCGATTTCCCAATTGGGCTATCGATTACCCTCAAAAACCAAATTATTACCCCCATTAAACCTTTCTATTACCCCCATGAAACTCGCTGCTGTATTTACATTACCCTCAAATTACTTGCAAAAAATGAAAATTTTCTAGCGAAACACGCGATGTTGAGGCCAGCATGTCCACATGGGGCGGCCATTTCCTTAGGCAAAAGTTGCGAGCACAAGACTCGGCTGCACCAGGCAGCTTTCCAATTCCGTCGCTTCTTCTTACAACCGCAGACCACAAGCAGGCCCCTCCCTTTAATTTACGCCTCATGGTTTGCTGTCACAGTAATCTGCAACGACTAATTCCCAGCCCTCTGGTTGGCTCCAGGCAAGCTGACGCTCATCTCAGGCGCCTATCTAGATGGCCAGATGGCTAGCAGCAGGCTTATCCAGTCGTCGAGAAATTCGGTTTGCAACATGCTTTGTGTAAGAGAAATCTGAGAGGGCGAGGAGCTAACATTGTCCGAATGCGGCAGAGTTTCCTGGAAACCCCACAACATCTCTGCTACGTTGCAAGGATCATCCCAGACTTCAAGGCAAGGACCCTGCGACCGATGCACACGAGGATCTGTGGCTGACGGCTTGGAGCTTAGCTGCGCTGCCAATCACAAGCGACCCTTTTCCAAATCCCAGTCGCTGCGTGGCCGATGTCGCGCTCAAGCTTCCACGCCAACGAAGCATGCTCTTCAAGGACGGGGACCCTAAAATGGCACCGAGAGATATGGCGTCTGGAGAGACCCAGCAGAGGAATTGATCTCAGCATCCGTTGCTTTGCTCCAACGGCGCCATTGTGAGGCTGCTGCTGGAACGAGGTTGTGCTGAGACAATGGCAACCCCTCCCAAAATCTGGCGCCATACACCCATCACCATCAGCCCGTGATACCTCACGTCGTCATGACCACACGTGCCGCAGTCCTTCAGCCGTGCTTTGACGTGCCTAAACGGAAAGGTCGGTTGCAGTTTCTGGCTGCAAGATGGATAAGATGAGGGTGCAAAGCCGGGGCTGGGCATGCGCGGGCGATGCAGAAACCGGCCGGGGGTGCTGGGCCGCAGATGGTTTTATGGATTTTATGGATTTTGCCCGCGCCAGCGGCGCCAGGTTCGAGACGGAGAGGCCAAAAGGGAGCGCGCGCAGCTTGGAAAGAAACCTCGCCGGCCAATGAAGCACAAGGGTCGTCGATGCCTGCAGCACCAGCGTGCGTAGCGTAGCAGAGAGACACGATTATGGCGACCCTACTCTTGCGATGCACCCCCATTTGGCCTGCTACAGCATTCTTGCAGTCTGGCGAGCGCGGACAGGTATGTCGACCCATAGCGTGGTACTGCGGCCGTGCTCACTCAAAAAATCGACATCAGAAAACTGGCGCCTGCAGCCAATCAGCATCCCAGCCACCAGCCTGTCGCCCTTATCTCAGGCCAACCAAGATTGCCGGCCCGTTGCCCGAACCTTTGACGCTACAGATAGCGGCTGTAATAGCCTGGAGCTATTCGAGACTGATACGAGCCATCTCGCCACAGAGTGAAATGGTCTTGTTTCGAGACATGTTTCCTGCTACCTTGCTTTACTTAGTCCTACCACCTGCTGGTAGTGGCTCTGGCCAAACACCCTAGGGTTCTATGGTTGCACTCACGCAAGTCATGGTAACATCCGACATATGGTGATGGCCCTGCCACTTGCACATGCCTCGGAGGTGCACTGTACCTCTACGAGGCTCTCTATTTAAGACGACAAGCTTTCAGCCTCAGACCCTAACATGGCCACAGAGGCCACAACCAGACTATAAGATACTACTTCACTAAGTACCTAGGTAGGTAGGGAGATTCTTATTAGTACCTAGACATCTCAAAGTTATGCTACCGGCCGCGGCCAGCTGCCTGCTAACGCGGAATTAAGCCAGCCACTTCCAAGTGAGGCAATATTTGGATGTCTGTAATCCAGAACGTGTCAACTTAGCCATGCCAAAAACCCACTCCTTGCGTGCATCGTGCATTCATTTCTCAGGATAAAATGCAACGGCGTCTACTTGGACTAGTGCTATTTCTTCCGTCGTCTAGTCCCTAGTAATTAACCAGGGCCTATTTTCCCGAACCAGATGGCGGGGCTTGGGGGTGTGTGGTGTGTGGTGTGGCTCTTATCACAGATCACTGGTGAACTCCATCACAGATGTGCGGACGCCTTTTAAAATCTTATAAATACCAACGCGGAGAAGTCTTTCTTTGCGGCAGCAGCAAAACGCGAGATGGAACGTTGGTAATGTATGCCCACTACCGAAATCGGCCATCGTTCTGCTGGTGAAAGCTGCGTGAAGATGCTGATCGTGCCGCCAGCTCTTCAAGCATATGAGCAGCAACAACTGACTCGAAAGGGAAATTTGCCCGCTGCTTTATCGTACGACTGTCCAAGTCGCCGAAAGAGGAGCTTCTGAGAGATTCATTCTACGAATACGCTGATCCAGAGGAATTAGGACAACAGGCTAGGCCTTGTATATTAGTGTTTTTCGGACGGATTTTTACTCGGCCTGTACTATTTTAACCTCGCTCATCGACAATGTCCCTCGCGTTACTCCGGCGAAATTCCGCTTGTTACAGCCTGAGATCCGTCTGAACGCTTGGCGGCTCACCGAAGGCGGAGTTACCAACGATGGCCCCCCATGTTGCGACTTTCCACGGCAGGAAAAATGAGGATGGGGGTCCGCTGGTCATCCCGAAATCTCCCGATATCCACTCTGATGGAGGATGGCTATTCTATGACTCTTTGTCTGAGAAAAGCGCCGAGAAGAGGATAAACACACAAAGAACCTTTGAAACGGCCTGTTGTTTGGTCCGCCTGGCTTTCAAGTCAACGCAAATAGCAGCACTCTATAGATTGAGAGGATGAAAAAAACTGCCTGCTTGACAGCGATTCTTCCAGAGGCATGGGCGTAGCAAAGCCGCGTTATTAGAGTTTAAACAACCAGCTTCCAGACGCATTCCAGAAGCATTCAGTAGCACTCTGCCGAATAATTCGGCAGCCCTATTAAAATACTCGCCGTGTTGGCACATGGATAGGATAATTCGTAGTGGCTTCAGGTGTTGTGCTGTAACTGCTTGTATACATACCAATTTGCGACGCTCTTGGAGCGCGCTTAAGCTGTTTAGACGCTACTAGCGCGCTGCGGGGCTAAGCCAATTACGGCCCATATTTATCAACAAAGCTCAGCTTCACGATCGATCCCAAGCTCAGCATTGATAACTTATCGGAATCCACGTTCTGATGCGCCTCAATGTTTACAACACTGCCGGATTTTACGCCGCGAGATGTAAGAATGCCTTGGTCATCGTTCGTATGCACCAAGCCTATGCGCTGACCGTTAATCTTATCGTGGTAGTCGCACTCTCTGTGGTACTCATCCTCTAGGAATCCCTTCATTCCTCCAGGCCCAGTCGATCACCTGCACGCGGATCCGAACAGCGGACACCATGGCCCAACGCATTCGCATTCGCGCCAGCGTGGGCAGCTCATGGAGCGAACGCTCCTTGCGCGCCTCGCTGCGGACGAACAAAAGATGCACCGACGTCGAATGAATGTACAGAACTTTGGAAGCACCTGGCTGAAGCCTCCTGGGGTACCCAAGACTCTACATCAGATGCGAGAAGAGAAGCGCGAACAAGAGGAACACCAAGAGGCTATGAGACGAGAGCAACTTGCTCAGGAACTAGCTGAAGCTGAAGGTGGCGGCACTATGGATGAGGGCATGATGGACGACGTACAGCTTGATGGAGCGCAAGATTTGGACGATGAGATTCCGGATGCGGACGATGCTTTTAACCCAAGCAGCGACGATAGCGAGGAAGAAGAAGAAGATGAGGATGATGAGGATGTTGAGGACGAAGAATACTATGAACAGGCGTTGGACGAACAGGAGGTCTACGAAGATACTGTACGACAGGAAACAGAGTACGAACTGGAAGCCGCACGTATGAGGATGACAGACGACGCCTTCCGAGAAGCTCTCGTTCGTGGCGACCCAGAAGCAGACGGGAGCATGTATGGCGGTGCAGAAGAAGAAGAAGACGAGAGCAGGAGCCAGATTCTTGACGAGGATGATTTCGCCCACGATGGCACCCTAGACGATGGGACGGGCGATATGGACGCTGATCTCGATGACGATATCCCTGAAGCAGATGACGGTGGCTACGAACATACCGACTCTGAAGCAGAGGTTAGCAGCAGCGCTCGGTACGGGGGGGAAGATGAAAACGAGGAAGAAGGCGACAGCACCGACCTCAGCTTTGTGCCGGCGCGCTCTACGCTCCTTGAAACACCTGGATCTCCTACGCTGCCTCGCCAAGCAGGTTCTCATAGAAGGTCCCGCGCAAGCATGGATCTGAGTTCATTGCTGCTGCAGGATGAGAGCAGTTTTATGACCCCGATGGCGAGCAGTCCTGCGGCATTAAGGCGGAGGCAAGGGCAGCGGAAATGAGATTGTTGTTATTACTGTTATCATTTGGTTTTGGTGCATGCTGTAGGAAGAAACGAAAGCATAGCTTAGATACCCCGTTCTTATGGAACTTTTTTTTTGTTTTCTCACAAGAAAATGGCCAGAAATTTTAGCAAATGTTATTATTGCATCCAAGTACTAAAGCCCCTATTTTAAATGAATGAAATGATATAATCATGGAGGGACATGTGAATACAGATATTGAAAATAACAGTAGCCTGGTAGTAAGCTTCTTGGTGATATTAAAATGGTTTATATAAATAGCTCTTAGCCTGTATCAAAGAAATCCACTCGCTTTTATTTCACAGTCAAGACCTCCCCCTTACAATCATGCCAGCTCATTGTATTCCTTTGCAAGAGAGAAAGGATAATCAAAAACGGTAGGGAAAACTCGCCCAAACGCCAACCCAAGATGCACCTTTGTTTAAAAAAAAAATTGATCTTTCAGAAAAGCCAGAAAGAAGAGACGCAGAAAAATATGCACTGTTTTCTGCTTGTAGCCACGATGCCAGTACAGAAACGTCATCGCTATCGCGTGAAAATCCGTATATGAAAAAAAAAAAAAAAAAAAGGAGAAGTCATGTCGTGGAGCGAAAACGGGAGAATGTTCAAACGTTCTATCGTGCCTCCTTGTAAGATTCGAAATTGGAGAAATTTCCGCTTCTTTTAAAACAGCCAGACGTAGATGAACAGCGCGGCAACGGCGAAGAAGAAGAGCAGCCACCATTTCCAGCTGACGCCGCTGCGCTGCGCCATGATGAGCATGCGGTTCATGGTGCCGCGGAGGCGCACGCGTGTCGAGTCAAAGGTGTCGTTCATCTTCTCGGCGAGGGCGGAGGATTCGCGGATTTCGTCACCGATTGCGGCGGTCATCTACGATTTGCGCAAAAGCGACATGTTAGCAATGGCCCCTTATCTGTCTTTGAATGTCTCCTTTGGTCCCGTCTCCTTTCTCTCCTCCCCCCTGAGCGCACAAGGCGCTCTGGGCTAGATGTGCAAGAATAGAATAGTGTCTTAGCCTGACTTACGTCCTTGAGGACCTTGACTTTGCCCAGAATGCCTGCCACTTGCTCATCGTTCTGGCTCTCCAGCTCGTTCAGCACCGCGTCGCTGTACTGCCCCTTCTTGTTCGGCGTCGCGGTTCGGTATGCGCTGGAGGGCGTGCCGCCGTAGGGATTTCCGTTTGAAGGAGAGTAGCTGTTGTAGCCGTAGCCTCCCCCTACGCCGGCGTTGGGAGAGGGAGATGGGCTCGGTCGTCCTCGTTGGCCTTGATCGCCCGTGTAGCCTGCGAAGAGGGCGCTGCGCGAGTCGCGCTGGTGGAGAGAAGAGGCACCGAATCTATATTTTTTTGCAATCATAAAATGATTAGCCAGACGATCTTGGGTTGCGGTTTGCCTTGGGAGAGCCGGCAAGGGGACAGTCGTCAAGCGCGCGCATCGTTGCGTTCGCGACAAGATATTCAAATAGGGTAGGCTGAATCAAGGACCACTCACCTTTGCGACATGATGATGATATACGTAGAGTTCACGCAGCCACGGTGGGAAAAGAAATCAGTGTATAAAAAGGGGTTATACGAAGTGAATGAAGTGGGCTATATGATCGTCGCTCCTGTTGAAAAATTAAATGCCCCTTGGAGGAAGTTCAAATATTATATGTACTCTTTTTTATGGCTTAGGTGGTCTTGACCATGTCCATCAAGAGTGGCGTTAGTAACTTTTTGGGGGAGTACGTACCTAAGCCACTGTGGTGGCGGCCAACCAACCAGAGCTTTACGTGGCTTGAATTGGGCAGGACGTTCTTTTCCGTGAGGATGAATCTGAGAATGCCCGAAGAAGAGAATCTTTTGGAATTTGGCTGTTCAGACCAGCTATTTGCCTAAAACCTGCATTCTGGGCAAGTTCCAGCCTGTTCAGCTGCATCCCCCCCAGGGTATGCTGCAGAGCCTAAACAAAAGACAAGGTGAAGCTTAAAGCACTGGTGGACCAGATTTACTCGAGTGTGGGGAATGGCGGGATGCTGCACATGACAAGGCTCCAAGAAACGCGAACGCCAACAGACAGTTGATGGCCTCAACGGCAGCATGTGCATGCAATTTTTAGCTACCTATCTCCGTTCCCTTAAACACCGCATGGGTATATAACACGCCCAAATATGTAGCAAATAGCGGCCTATCGTCGTTACATGACCCCAGCTTAAATACCCAGATCCCGCTCAATGAGCTCCCCGCCTCCCTGCGCGGCGAAAATCTTGGTGGATCCATAAACATTAACATCATAGACTTGATGGGCACTTGGTTGTGCCAGGGGATTAGACGAATACCGTCTTAACCCTCCATCTCGGTGTCCTCGTTAGGAGGGTGGAAGTCCTCGTCGTCCTCGTCTTCATCATCGTCGTCCATTGGGGTCTGCTCAGCAGCCCTGGCGTAGTCAATCTGGGCACCACGAGTGCGGCGTCCGCCCTCAACAATGTTGTTCAGATCAATCTCCTCTAGTCCATCCTCATCTATTTGAAATGGTCAGGCAGTCAAAACTTGATTGGGGAGGAAAATGGTAGACTAGAGATGAATCTTTACCTGGTTCAGCAGTCTGCCCAAACGTACTACATTAGCTACCTGATCGTACAAACGGCAATGGTATGGAATTGGATGGCCCATAGACTTACCTCTTCCTCAAGTTCATCGTCCTCATCGTCCTCATCGTCGTCGTCGTCGTCCTCATCCATGGCGGTGGCGTGGGGAACATCATCCTGAGTTGCCTTTCCTTTGCCCTTGCTCTCAGCGAAGGAATCCTCAGTGTGAGGGTTGGTGACTCCGTCAGACATTTTGAGTACAGGTATCTCTGTGGGAGTGTGTTTGTAAAAGTGAAGCTTGGGAATTGGGTGTGAGATGAATTGGCTTCGAGGAAGGTGAACGGTGAGTGCCTTGGTAAGTATAAGTAGGAGAGAGTGAACCTGAAGTGGACCGGGTTCTGCTCCAAGCTGTTTTTTGGATCGAGGAGCTGACCAATTGAAAGGCGTAACTGAGTGTGTGGTAATCAGGCTAGTCCATTTATGTACTAGCAGGCATTGATGTTTGTTTGTATCTGCCGGTCACGTGCATTCATCTGGATCAAGATCTGAGGTTGCTGGGCAGAAAGACATGGGTGATACAGGCACGGAGTGGGTAGGTAGGCAGGGCAATTGCTGCTGGATGGCTGGAGAGTGGATAGATTACAAAATCTAATGTGCTTATTCTAGCATCTACTGGATATGAGGTACGTAAGGAGGCGGTAGGTATAGAGTAGTGTGTTTACTTCGGCTGCTTTAGATATTATCGAGATGCAAGGACAAGGTTGCAATAATAATGAGGATAGATTGCAGGGGCACAGCTTTTGTCAGTGGCCGCAAACCAAGAATGTTATTTCTTAAATTAATGTACGCGTGAGTTTTTGACTCTATTTCTCGCCTCCTCCACTCATTGCCAGGAACACCACAATGCCAATCATCCACCAGTACCTGTGCATGGTCAGTCTCATAAGTCGCTCTCGGGAGGGGAAATACGACGTACTTTTGCAGGAATGTCTTCTCCTCTTCCTCAACCTTCTTGCCCTCTGGTGACAGCACGACTGGCTTGTTCAGCTCCGGCTGCTTGCCCTTGAGCGCCGGCAGCACCACAGCCTGGGGGCCAAAATCTCTCGTCTGGCCCGCATCGATCTTGACTCCCTTGAGCGCGGCGCTCAATACCTCTCCATTGTCATCGATAGACAGTATCAATTTGGGAGAGAAGCCCTTGCCGAAATTGTCCACCGAAGCAACAGTCGTGCCAGATATCCACGTCGAAGACTTTGGGTCGTATAGCCCTACGCGGACTAGCTGCGTAGATTCAGGAATTTCAGGAGCTTCGTAGGAGATGATAGAGGAGGATGTGGTAAGGCTGGGATCATATGCGAGCTCTGCAAGGAGGGTCGGCGACTCTGAGTTTTCGACGGGCTGGATGTAGATGTGTGCTGTGTGGAAGTTGGCCTGGACAAGAGCCGCGGCGCACAAGGCCGACAAGAAAGCTATGCCGCGCATGATGTCTGCACAGAAGAGTCGCAGCTTGAAGCGAATGGCGGAGAAGTCGGACTGCTAAAGGTTAAACTGAGGTCGGCTCAGGGACCGTACAATGTCATTAGTTGGCCTTGATTGCGATAAGGGAGCTCAGTAGTGGAGCAATTGCAAGGTGCCTTACTCAGTACCGAATGGAAAGGTACCTGGTGGATGGAGAATGGTGGGTAGCTCCAGCACGTGCCGCGGTCCCAACATGGGGACGTCATACAGCATCTACTAGTAGAATGCAGATTCCATCTACAAAGTGCAGACTGGCCAAGGATCCATCTGCCTCTATTCTTTTTTGCTATAATCTGGTCCCCAACAATGAATTTGAGTATTGCTATTCGGGCGGTACTTTTTTGCTATTCGGACGGTATTTCTCCTAATTAGGCAAGTGGGTCCATTAGCTTAGAATTTCCTATCAACTTCAAACGCTTATAAAAAATATAAAAAAAATCTATAAAAATAAAATAATTAAATAATTACTTTTATTATATTATAAAGT
>KQ479198.1:37903-49258 GCA_000331835.2 Trichoderma hamatum GD12 | reverse complement strand
TATATATATATATTATATACATCTTTGCTTGAAAGATGGTCAACCCGAAAGGGACTGAATAAGTGTGTTACAACTTTGAAACTGCGTTTCATTTAATTGCTGCTTTATGATTGTGAAAAGGCGTAGATGATGAATATCCAATGGCTTGATACAACTACGATCCGCATATAAATTACACTGCCATACGTAGAGTGTTACGGTCACTTTTACGAGAAAGGTATCTAAGGTACGATCTGTAAGGAAAGTGGGAACATGACGTGCATGTCGATGAGACAAGAGAGGAAAAAGTGAGCTTTCCAGGGATGGGGGGGAAAAAAAAGTCGGGGCTGGTCGGGGCTGTCGATGGGGGCTGGTCGCGTGTGTTGCGTGCATGAGGTGGTGGCCCGAGACAAGAAAGACGTGCATATGCATGCCACTGTGTCTTGCGGCGTGCGCGGGGAAGGCGAAGGGGCTGCGGAACGACTCTGGGAATGAATGAGAGCTACCCATGCAGAGTTGGGATGGATGGATATGCGTGAGGTGATGTTGCATTGATGAGTAGGTAGCACTGGTAGGTAGGTATTTTCGATATCAGCATGTATGTACGTACTCTATTCAAGCACGGGTTTCCCGGAGCTACGCGCATGTTTTTTTTTTTTTTTTTTTTTTTTTTTTTTATTCGACGCTGATTTTCTGGGGCAGGGGTCCATCTGATATCATCAATGCTTGCATGTGCGTTGTCCGCATAACGTGGGCAGCGGCGTGCGCGCGCGTCAAGAGAAGAGCATGCAGTGCTAACAGGCAACTAAATCTACTGTAGAATACTCGGAACACGCCATGCAAGTTTTGCCCCTTTCTTTTCTTCTTTTCTTTTTTCTGCCGTGCTCCATGGAAGTAGTATAAAGTAGTCTAGAGTGTGGATTTGAGATTCGGAACGGCGGTGCTATTAATAGAACGGGGGTTCTGAATACTGTAAGAGAGCTGTGGGTTAAGATTGAAATTGACACGCCGAGTACGGCGTGAAAGTACAGCACCGTACAGTACACAGACAAGTACTGCTCGGTAAATGCGCATGGCATAGGGGCTGGGCAAAGAAACAGCAGCGACGATGCTAGCGCCTCCTATGGAAGATGAGCAGTGCCACGAGATGACAATCCTCTGCTCTGAAACTTGGTTGGCCGATTCTTGACTTGTTTTGTACACCGGGTGAGGAAGTGCTGGGGATGGCTGGCGTGGAAAGGAATGGAAGGTGATTGGCAATCAATCGGTGGGCGTCTCATATTAACACCCCCGCTGTTTATTTTGAGTACGGGGTATTTGATGAGGTACAGGTACTGCTGCTGTACAGTACTTGTTGCTACTACAATATAGCACTTGATGGGTTGGAACTGAGCCAAATGCTAATAGCAGTAAAACGCAATTGGTGTTGTCATACATTTGACGATGTCTTGCATGATTTAATAGTGTTACCTAAAGCATAAGTGAATGCCTATTAGGCGCCCGTCCTTTTAGCATGGATTGTTAAGAGGCCAATTAGGCAGTCGAGAGCTGCCCTGGAGCTGACTCGATGCGCTTGCATGACCTCTTTGGCTGCACAGATGACGTTCAGCGCCCAGGTACTAGTACTTTAATCCATGCTTGGCGGACTTGGCTGTGCTAAGATTGAATGATGATACCGCTTCTGAGCTTGATACCCATGGAGCACTTGAATGTTACTTGATAATCAGTAAACAGGACTCCCAGCAATAAACGCAAGGCCTATTACATGCCTGTATGCGCTGAGCTGGGTGCGCACTCTGACCCCTGGAGTTCTAAACGGGTACCTATATCAGCAGGTCCCTCAATAAAAAGCGGTGCTGGAGCATCTTGCTTCTGTAAGGCGATGACCTGCATCAAGCTCCAGCATCGAATCTGTAGCGCTACGGGCACTGCAAGGCGACACGCGCCCAGGTACCGGTACCGCCCCCCTCCACCACCTCGACACCGCCTTTCCCCTTCTGTAAACCCGGATCAGTCATCCGTCATCGCTGATTCACCACCCTGTTCTGTCGATTCCTCCTTCGAAACCAGCCTCGTACGCATGCAGAGCTCGTGAAACTCGGACCGGGGCTGTTCTGACGGCCTCTTCCCTCTAATACCACATCGCGTCTCTTTGCAGTGAGGCCTCTGTCCATCTTTTTGTTTTTCTGCCCCGTTGATATTGTTTAATCCTCCATTGGCACAAGCCACACTTTGTGTTTTTTTTTTTCTTTAGCATCGCCTGGTAAAAGGGCTGCTGCTACTAGTTTTTCGTTGTTTGCACCAGGACGAAGCGGCGCACCACCTCACACTCTCTATATCGCTGCCTTGTCCGACGAAATTAAGAACCACACCGCGCATACCTAGCTCTTGGATCTAATCCTACCGTATCTACACACTTATCGAACTGGCGGTGGCCTAGAGGGACTGGCCTCGATTCCCCCGGTTGCTGCAGACGACGCCTGCTGGTTCCGTATTTTCTTATAAGGCGACTACCGGCTGTTCCGCCGGAACTGGAACTGGCACCAACATCTACCTGCGGTCGCGACTACAACTCTCATCATGGCCGAAACCAGCGAGGCAGACGCCGCACGTCGCTCTTCTGTTGACCTGACGGACCCCGTGGACAACTTTGAAGACTCCGACTGCGTATTTTCAGACGAAGACCTAGGCCTGGGCATAGACATGGACTTTGATCTTGGCATGCCATCCGTGGAAGAAGACATGCAAGACAACGAAAGACGCATCTTTACGCCTCCCCCGCGAATCGCCGCCCGCTTCTACCGACCCTCACAAACACGCCGCAGACATTCAGCTGCCTCATCGCGCCGCAACTCCATGTCTTCCGCCCACTCCCGCTGCTCATCCATCCAGCCCACCAGCCGCCGCAATAGCGACAGCAAATACAATGCACAACACATTCGCCGCACAACCTTCCTAGAGGACCGCCGCGCCCGGCTGGCTGATAGGGCTGCTCATGCTGAAAAGGTTCGATTGAGGGCTGCTTTGGCAAAGGCGGCTCCTCGGGGACAAACCGCCTCGGAGGAACGTGCGCTGGCGGCGCAACAAGCACGGCAGCGCAACTTGGCTGAAATCGTGGCCAACTGCGCTGAAGAGGTCAAAAAGGCCAAGCTGGTTGCCGAGTCAACAAAGGAGCGCCGCGAGCAAGAAATTGCAAAGATGAAGGCCCAGATGGAGGAGCGCATGGCTGAGGCGCAGAAACGACGAGAGGAGCTTCTAAACAAATCTGCAGTGAAGCGTGCCAGGGGTCAGAGCGTCGTTGCCAAGAAGTCTTCTTCCGAGACACTACCTCTTGCAAAGGAATTGCCTTTACGTCCGGCGTTGAGTGACGATGAAGCAGCCACAAAGATCCAGACCTGGTGGCGTGGGTGTGAGAGGAAGAAGACTATCCAACAGTTTTATGCCCTCGGCCTCAGTGTTGATGGGATACGAGATACATCCTTTGATGCTGTTGTTAATCTTCTGGCTCAGCCAAATGTCGTGCTTATTACGTCCCAGCTTCTGAGGATTTGTGGCCTTCAAGAGGGCGAACCAGGCTCTGTCGAGGAGATGGCTGCGGTCCGCACTTTCTTGAGCGCATTCCTCATTCTTGGGCATCCTAACCAGGTACTAAACAACGTCGATGAGGGAACCGAAGCTAAAGATGAAGAATCGCTGTTTGCCGGCCATCGACTGCCTGCGACAGACCTGAATAACCCCCAGCTGCAGGATTTGGTCGACAAGGCAAAGGATGTCTTGATCTCCTTTGAAAATATTCTGGCTTGGCTGACACCAGCTAACCGATACACTATGCCCCCTTCACTGCAGACCACCTTTCCACAGGCGTACTCGGCGTTCTACAATGCATTTATCGCTTGGAAGTCGAGAGATTCGGACGCCCTCATTGAAGTTATGTTGATGCAGATTGTGGAATTGGATGCCATCTTCCATACTGTGAAGGAGACGACGGATGAAGCGGCCGCGGCGCTGTATCAACAAAGCATTCAAGACAGCCAGCTCATGCTAATTGTTAGGATAAAGCAGCTGGCGGGTCCGGAGAAGGGAAGGAAGATGATTTTCCAGGCGATTAGCGAAGCCAGAAAATCACGTAGGGTCAAGAAACTGGGCGATACCAAGCCCCGAGTTGCCGACAGCGAAAGTGCGTCTGGGGATGCTCAAGCGACGGCCAGCAACTTTGTTTCATCGGATTCACAGATGCTTACTCCTCCGTCAACGCCAGCTAGCAAGAGCCAGACTAGAACAACCACCAAGACTGGTCTTAACGGACTGATTCCAGACAATCGCGTCATTGTACATGAACTGGCTATCAACAAGAGATACCAAATTCCTGCCGAAGAATATGTGGAAAAGCAGGCTGCCGTTTCCCGACCACTGTACGCTCACATGAGGGCTGCTATGGACGATGCCCCGGAGGAAGCAAACTTCCGCTTGTTCATGCTGAGAGCCGGTCACATCAAGGACAGGCTCCAACGCCCTTTGAAGGAGGGAAACCCCATGTACAATCTGATTGGCGAAATCCTGGATGTCGAAATTGCGCACAAGCAATTTGAAATGGGAAGCTTTTCATACGAAAAGTTCTTCTCAGCCATGGCATCCCTTCTGCCCAAGCTCTGCGCGCCGTTCCGAGATGACCAGCTCAAGGATTTGGTCCAAAACAGACTGAGCAACGGTAGCGTGATTGACAAGATTGAGGCTCTCGATCATTTTGTCGATGTCTTGCTCTGCGACTACATTAATTACCTGCTCAAGGCGGCAGCCCCATCGCTGATTGAATCAGCTGCTACGTATGAGTCTAAACGGTTTGTTGAGGAGGTCAGCGACAAGCAAGATGAACTGCCTGCGGCCGAAGCAGCATGGCGGTCGGCAAGGGCCAAGGTAATGGCTGAGGTTCAAAAACGGGACGTCGAGGGCATCAACCACCCCAAGTCACGACCAACTGCCTCCAAGATTTATGCTCAGATGCTTGTGGATGTCTTTACACAGCCTACGCCCGTTGGCCCCGAGCAAATCCCAGAAATGCTTCGCCTTGACCAGGCCCGCATCAACCAAGTGTCGACCATGATCCAGCGAATTATCACTGCAGGTGCCGTGCTGCTGCAATGCAAGAATCTCATGAAGCGAGATGTCCGTTCAGCGTGGAAGACCGAAGCGACCCGCGTCATGGCTGTCCTCGAAGCTAATCACGCATCGGTAGACACGGCGGTTGAGGGTGTCATGGCTGCTCTGGAGGCAGGCCGTTCCATGCCCCTTCCCACTAAGACTCACCTGCGTGCTTTGGTGACCAAGGTGTTGACAGCGAGCCGGGAGATGTCTGCCCGATCTACGGAGCCGCGCGACCCTGTCCTACGGCTCCTTCTGACTCGTTTACGAGGCAATATCCTGGCCCGTCTTGCATCCGGATCGGCGAGTGAAAAGGTCAAGGCTGCCAACACTGCGGGCGAGAAGCTGGCCAGTCTTGGACTGTCTGAGTTTGTCGAGAATGTTAGACAGATGTCCGACTTGCTGGACAAGGTTGGATCGGTTGATCGAGCTGCTCACAGCCAGTGGTGGGACGCCGTTGCGGTCAAGGTGCAGCAAGAAGATTCAAGTGCTTAGATTGCATCTATACCAATGCTATGCCGTACCTCGCCTCGCCATGCTGTTAGGGGGTAGATGAATTGGGGTGTTTGCCTGGTTTATGCCCTCTTCCTACTTTACATTATTTTTCTTTTATACTCTCCCCGTTCTCCTCCTCTTCCCAGTTGGAATTCTTGGAGATTGAGGCTCTTGAGTAAAGCTTTCTAGAACATGGCGTTTTACGGGAAGCACTGCATAACCATTATATGCGTACCTGTTTGTGTGTGAATATTTTCGATTGAGAGGGAGTCATTCTGGGTAGAGCCGGTGCTCAGCAGCGTCTTTTGACGGCGGCTTTCTTTATTTTTCTTCTCATCATCCTTTGTTTCTTCTCTGTTATTTTCAAGCGCATCATTGTTTTTACTTGGTTTGATTTGGGTTTCTTTGAGAGCGATCCTATGGTTTCATTATGTTTTATATAGGTATATGCTTGTGAGAGGATAGCGTTTGTTTCCTTTATACTTTTTTCCTTTTTTTTTTTTTTTTCAACTGTTCTTTTTGTCTAGATCTAGATAGGAATAAGAATCTATGATTTGAGGAAAAAAATCTTACTTCTGTCCCGATGATGTTGACGAGTGAGGTTGGACTTTGCGCTTGATCTCGGCGCTCGGCTTGTACTACTCCGGATGAGAGCCGAAGCCGAAGCGGAGATCAAGGGATGTTTTACTTTTTACGTACAATAGGGTAAGGGTCTTTTGTATATTTATTTATTTTCCACTACCTGTCGCACAATTGGCAGATTTGCGGGACACATGGGCTACAAAAGTGCCCGTTTTGCGAACGACTTGTTAGCTGATTGGTAGGAATTGCCTGATATACTGTAAACCATTTTTCGTAAATAGTGGAGCCATAGCGGGAATTTGGTGCTTTCTCATCCTTTCTATCCTACAGTTACCTCTATAACATTATTTCCCTTGCAAATAGGCCTCGCAAGGAAGATACTTGCTTAATTGGGTTCTTATGCCCTTTTGAGCTAGATAATCTGCTTGGGTTTATTACTTTTTTTTTTTTTTTTTTTCTGGTTGGCTCTTGTCATGAGGTGAAACAAAAGCTTTTGGAGTGACCATTTGTTCTTTGCAAAAAAGAAATTTTTCCGTCATGAGCGGGTGGGTGACGAGGCGGCTGGTGCTTGCTGCTGCGTCGGCTGCTGCGCCGAAGCCGACGCCGAATCTACAATTCGCTGCTGGTGATGCATCGGTGGCTGCGGCATGGAGGTATGCCAGGCCAAGGGTTGGTGGTACGGCGGGAGTGGTTGGGCTGGGAGGAGGAGCTGGTGCTTTTCGGAATCAGCGTCGGTTTAACGGCTCTTGGGCTGCGGCTTCAGCCTTGTCAACTTCATCTTGGTCTCAGTCTCAGTCTCGGTCTTCATCAGTGTCTTCTTATTCATCTTGGTTACCTTCTTCTCGGTTTGGCATTCGGAGGTACGTCTTCTACTTTTCTTTTAACTTTTCTTCTCCCCCCCCCCTCTCCTCTCATATCATCACTCCATTCATTCCATGCCAAGTGTCAGTCATCCATCCCATTCATTCATTCACCAATCAAAAAGACACCGGTCCAGCTGCCTTCCAGTGTCTTGTCGTCTTCCCTCTTCATTCATGCCTTAACAAAGCATTGTTCATGCCACCACCGCTTCTCTTGCCCCGCTGTTGATTGGCCCTTTGATCTTGGTGGGCTAGCCGCAGCAATGCAAAGGCTTAGCGGCAAGCCACGGTTCCGGGAACCGAAGCTGGTGGTGCCCAACCCCTGTCGGATGATATGATGCCAGAGAAACGGAGAGAGAAAGCGAAGACGAAAAGGCACAATTGAAGAATGAACAACACAGCAAATGCCCTGATTTTCCATATCTTCAATACTCACCTGCCACCTTCCAATTCAATGCTCGGCATCCCTCCTCATCACACGGCACTTTTGCAAGCAACGAGCTCCGAAGTGGTGGCTCCGCACCAAACGCCGCGGTGCCCCGCAACGGCCAGCGGCTCAATGCGGAACAATGTGGCCGCTAAAAGCACAAAACTGCAGAGCTGGGCCAAGCTTCAGTGCGGATTGGAGCTTTGAATTCGGCCAACCCTCCCCGACAAGCCATTCACTGCATTTTACGGCCTCTTGTTATCCACTACACCTTACCACAAGATCTTACGTGCTTTGCCTCAGCGCTGCTTAGGTAATTGCTGCACACGAGCTCCATTCAAAAGACTAACTTGCTGCCCCTCCTCCCCTCTTGTCCTCCATACAGCCGTCTTCCTTTGATACCCTCTCGATCTTGCTCTGCACACGCCAGAGCAGCGAATCCGAACAAAATGAGCGACCGTGACGTTCTCCCCGATAACATCAAGCCTTCTCACTATGTCTTGTCCTTGCGTGACCTCGACTTCAAGGCCTGGACCTACAAGGGTACTGTGACGTAAGTAAAAATCCATCAGATGTTGTAGCTTCAACAGCTTCGGCTTACTCCTCTGCTACCTCTTCCATTCTACAATTGCCTGCTAACACAATTCTTCCATAATAGCATCCAATCCGAAATCGTCAAGGCCACCAAGGAGGTTGTCCTCAACTCCCTCGAGCTCAAAGTACACAATGCCAAGGTTCTGGTAGACCACACAAAGTCTGAGCAGAAGTTGGAGTCTTCCAACGTCTCCTACGATGAAAAGGCCCAGCGTGTCACCATTGCCTTTGACCAGGAGATCCCCGTTTCCAAGAAGGCTTCCGTCGTCATCGAATTCGAAGGCATCATCAACAACGAGATGGCTGGTTTCTACCGCAGCCAATACAGGCCCGCTGAGACTCCCGCCGCCTCAGTCCCTCACGATGACGAGTGGCACTACATGCTCAGCACCCAATTCGAATCCTGCGACGCCCGCCGAGCTTTCCCTTGCTTCGACGAGCCTAACCTCAAGGCCACCTACGACCTTGATGTTGAGATCCCCGTCGACCAGGTCGCCCTGAGCAACATGCCCGTCAAGGAGATCAAGCCCTCCAAGGAAGGATGGCACGTCGTGTCTTTCGAGACTTCTCCTCTTATGAGCTCCTACCTCCTGGCTTGGGCTGTCGGTGACTTTGAGTACATCGAGCAGCTGACCGACCGCAAATACAATGGAAAGCAGATTCCCGTCCGTGTCTACACCACTCGCGGTCTCAAGGAGCAGGGTCGTTGGGCTCTCCAGCACGCTCCCAAGATTATCGACTACTTTTCTGAGATCTTCGACATTGACTACCCTCTCCCCAAGTCTGATCTGCTTGCCGTCCACGAGTTCACCCACGGTGCCATGGAGAACTGGGGTCTCGTTACCTACCGCACCACCCAGGTCCTCTTCGACGAGAAGACTTCCGATACCCGATTCAGAAACTCCGTTGCCTACGTCGTTGCTCACGAACTTGCTCACCAATGGTTCGGCAACCTGGTTACTATGGACTGGTGGGATGAGCTGTGGCTCAACGAAGGTTTCGCTACCTGGGTCGGATGGCACGCTGTCGACCACCTGCACCCTGAATGGGAGGTTTGGTCTCAGTTCGTCAACGAGGGTATGCAGAATGCCTTCCGTCTTGACGGTATCCGTGCCAGTCACCCCATCCACGTGCCCGTCCGTGACGCTCTCGACGTGAACCAGATCTTTGACCACATCAGCTACCTCAAGGGATGCTCTGCTATCCGCATGCTTGCCAGCCATCTCGGTGTTGAGACTTTCCTCAAGGGTGTCTCCAACTACCTCAAGGCTCACGCCTATGGCAATGCCAAGACCAAGGCCCTTTGGGATGCCCTGGCTGAGGCCTCCGGCAAGGACATTAACGAAATCATGTATCCTTGGATTTCCAAGATTGGACACCCAGTCCTGACTGTTGAAGAGAAGCCAGGACAGATTGCCGTCAAGCAGTCCCGTTTCCTGTCTACCGGCGATGTTAAGCCTGAAGATGACACCACCACCTGGTGGGTTCCTCTTGGCGTGGCTGGAAAGAAGGGTGAAGTTGGTGTTGCCGATCTGTCCCTGACTAAGAGGGAGGACACCATCCTCGACATTGATGAGGACTTTTACAAGCTTAACAGCAATGCCACTGGCTTCTACCGCGTTGCCTACCCCCCCTCTCGTCTGGCTAAGCTGAGCACTCAGCTTGACAAGCTTGGCACTGAGGACAAGATCTTCACCATTGGCTCGACTGCGGATCTTGCTTTCGCCGGCAACAGCTCTTCAGCAGCCCTCCTGACCTTTATCCAGGGATTCAAGCAGGAGTCTCACCCCCTCGTCTGGAGCCAGGTTCTTGGCTGCATCAGTGATCTCAAGTCTGTCTTTGAAGAGGACAAGGAGATCAAGAAGGGCCTCAACAACTTTACCGTCAAGCTGATTGATGACAAGGTTAAGCAGGTTGGATGGGAGTTCCCCGAGGGCGAGGATTACCTTGCCAGTATTCTGCGCAAGGAACTCCTCGGAAGCGCCATTTCTGCTGGCCACCCTGAGTAAGTGAAATTTCTCTTCTTTGTTTGTTCGCTCGATATTATAGTATCCAAGTGGACAAACACAACAAAGCAACTATTACTAACCATTTGAACAGGGTCAAGGCGGAAGGTATCAAGCGATTCAACGCCTGGGTTGAAAACCCCGAGGCCAACCCCATCCACGCGTCTCTGCGAGCCGTCGTCTGGCGCTCTGGTCTTGCCGACAACGCCGCTCGCAACGTCGAAGTCCTCAAGAAGGAGTGGTTCAACACCAAGGCTATCGACGGCAAGCTCATCGCCCTCGCCTCCCTTGCCACCGTGGAAGATGCCGATCTTATCAAGAACAACCTCGTCCCCTTCAACTTCAACTCTTCTCCTCCCCAGAACTCTGTCCCCGCAGCCGATATGCACGTGCTTGGTGGCAACCTGGCCGCTCACCCTACTGGCCGTGCCATCCAGTGGGAGTTTATGAAGAACAACTGGGACCTTGCCGTTGCCAAGCTTGGAAACCCCATTGTTGTCGACCGCTTCGTTGGTCTCAGCTTGAAGACCTTTACTGATGCTGCCATCCTCGACGAGGTTGAGGAGTTCTTCAAGGACAAGGACACTCACAGCTTTGACCGTACTCTGGAGACGGCCAAGGACAGAGTTAGGGGTAGGGCTGCGTACAGGAAGCGTGACGCTGCTGCGCTGAAGCAGTGGCTGTCCACCAACGGATACATCTAAACGATATCAAAACTGTAAAATTACTAGCGTACTAAGATGAAAACAAATTAACATGCTTTGCGCATGCTGTATATATAAATGTGAAAAAGAAGCCTAATTAGAGGCTATTCAATGCAAAGCACTTTTATCTCTCGCCTTATTCGCAAACCTCACCTTGTATGCAAAAAGTTTTATGATGCCACTGTGGAGTATATGCTACTCATTGCCTTCGCATCGGCTTAGAGTTAAGATAATGCCACAAAACTCCACTGATTTATCACATAAATTTGGAGTTACTCAGAGATGTATCGCTGCCCCTCGAGTTTCCTATCTTGACTATGGTATGTATAAGATATGTATAACTGGAAATAGAGGGATGCCAAAATTACAGATTAATTAATATTGGACAGTGAATGCATGTTATAGCATCGATCCTTGATATGGTGCCAATTCATAGCACTTCTACTACCTCTCTTACCCTAATAGCTTTCCTCCCAGGTACTTTTACTATTTCTACCACTTCTCGTATGACGTGTCTTCTTCTTCTTCTTCTTCTTCTTCTTCTTCTTCTTCTTCTTCTTCTTCTTCTT